>CAJNIZ010043988.1:26243-44820 GCA_905231905.1 Symbiodinium pilosum
CCCCCCCCCCAAAAAAAAAAAGAAAGTCCACGCAACACCCCAAAGAGTGACATATCCTACAACACAAGAAGCTCCAGGGCTCACAAGGCCTTGAAACTACCAAGAGGGGTAGGCAATCTAGCACCCCCCAATAATACGTAATTGCTCACCCACTTGAAACACCCCCGTGAGAACATGCGAAGTGGAGCAAGCCCTGAACTCTAAAATGACGAGACCCTAGAGCCCTAAACCCTGTAGCCTCGTTAGACGGAGCCCCGTTCTTCCCTTTTCACCCCCTCCAAAGAAACCCCACACTTCCCCTTGAAACCCCCTTTTAAAAGAAACTCCATACTTCCCTTTACATTCTATAAATCCCTCTACACTCTTGGAGGGAACCGTGCACTTCCCTTTATACCCCTGTAAAGGAACTCTATACTTCCCGTTACCTTCTTTAACTAAAGGAACCTTCTGCTTTCCTATAACCCTTTTAAACCCTAAGCCTTTAAACCCCTTCTAAACGGAGCCCTATAAACCCTAAACCCTATACTTCCCTATAACAGCCTTAAAAAGGAACCCTGAACCCAATGTAGGCCCAGCCTGCCCAATCATGCGCATGCAGTGATGGATGCCTTGGGACACTGGTTAGGGTTTTCAAGGTTTAGGCCTTAGGATTTTAGGGTTTGCCCTAAACCCGCAATCTTAGACTGATTTAGGGTTCAGGCTTTGGGAACTAGGATTGTTGGGGTTTAGGGATTACGGTTTCGGGGGTTTAGGGTTCTGGGNNGGGTCTAGGAGGTTAAGGGTTTAGGGCTGTGAAGCTGGCAGCTGTTTTGTGGTGCTACGTTTTTCGAGGGTTTTGGGCTTGGGGTTTAGCTCAGAGCCGGCGACCAGTTTATGCCAACCTTTTTTCACAGGCAAGAAGTCGAGAATTCGATGGAAACAGCGACGGTGGATGGAGGCTATGCTGCACTAGGCCAAGTATCCAAAAGATTGAAACACGATTTAGGGCTTAGCGCTTTGCGCTTACCCTCTTCAAAGCAAACATTCAAGCCTAACACATGGGACGGAAAGACAACTAGTTTTGCCAATAAATTACATGGGCATATATGCGAATTTCAGGTAGCATTGGTTCCTGACCGAACAAAAGACGCCTGTGAAACAATGACCCCTTTTAAGCCATCAACCAACTCCGGCCCACTAGGAGCACTTGGAGTGGCCAACAGCGCCTGCAGAGCAGGAAGCTCTTTTCTGCGCAAGAGAAAACAAAAAAAAAGAGCAAGAGAAACAGAGACAGAGAGAGAGAGAGAGAGAGAGCGAGAGAGCGGAGAGGAGAGGAAAAGGAGAGCCAAAGATATAATTCAGAGTAATAAAGGTATACACACATAAAGTGTATAGTGAATACGAAAGCCTTCTTCCCAGGGAAACACTTTTTGGTATTAAGCCCCCACTGCCCTAAAGACCTGTCTAAGTATAAAGGTCATGAACTAAAACCCATTTCACGATGAAAAATGAAGCAGCATAAATAAACCCTACATATCTCATTTAGCGGCCTCCCGTTCTCAGGAGCCGCTAGAGTAATGATTATAGCCTTTGGGGCCCACTGTAGGCACTGTTATAGACGTACAGCCGCAGGGTAACCCTAAGCCCTCAACCCTAAACTGGCCATAAAATCCAAACCCCATGACTTGAATCCGAAAAGTTCTAACCAGGCGGCGTCCGGGACCCAACCGCAGCTGCGCGATTTCAAAGCCGCGACCCTGTTTCTGGTCGTCAGGTTGCGGGCTTAGGATGGTTTAGTGCTTCGGGCCTATGCTTAAAGACAATCGCTAGTCCGGGTTTAGGGTGAATGCTGTAAGCCCTAGACCTATATATGCTGAAATGACATTCTAAAAAAACCTAAACATCGTGCTTAAATTACTGGAAATTACAAAAATTTTGTAAGCAGGAGAAGTAGGAGTATGTAAGGTTTAGGAGTTGAAAGTGCATTGTGCGGGGATCAAGGTCTATGTTACGGGTTCGTGGGTCGCAAGGTCCGTGAGCGGATAGGGTTGAAGCGTATGTATGTATAGTTAGAAGTTTGGCTTGAGGGTTTCATGAGGGGTGAAGGTCAAGCGGTTCAGGGTAATACTTCGTCAAAACACCTCTGCACAATCCTGAACCGCCCCTAGACCCCCTAGAGCTCCCGAGTATCTATAACAGTCGCCGTTTCTCGAAAACCTCAGAGCATATTTGTTTATACGCAGGCTATGATTGTAATGTGCATTTGTGAGCCCCTAAAAGCCTGAAGCTCTAAAGCCTGAAATCAAAAAATATGGGCTGTGGTCTAAACTCCTAGTACCCGCCTTAATAACCCCTTATAATGCTCCCCTCCCAAGTCGTAAAGGCCTAAACACTACGGAACCCCCTTAAGGAGTTTAACCCGAAACCCTAAACCCCCATGTAGTTCCTTGTATGAATCCCTCTAAGGAGTTTAGACTATTGGCTGCACCCTAAACCCTAACCCTAATCCCTTGCATATTCCCCTGGTGCCTAGGGGGAATGGGGGAATGGATCCCTATAGTAGTCCCTATGCAATCTCTAGTAATAGTCCCTAAACCCCAAACTCCAAAAACTTTTAAACCCTGAACCCCTAAAACCCTAAACCCTAACCCCATTCCCTCCTAAGCACCAGGGAGATATGTGAGTTATAGTCTAAACTCCTAGTTTCCCCCTAGTAATCCATATAGTACTCCCCTATATAATTCCCTATATAAACCCCTTTAAGGAGTTTAGAGTATGGTCCATACAATATCTATAACCCTCATATATACATACACCTATTATAATATAATAGTTTCCATGCCATTTTACATTACCCCAATACATAACCCCAATACGTAGGCTGAACCGGCGCCTCGCCCCAGATCATGTTGGCCGCGGGCACCCGGACGTCCTGGAGTTGTCAGTGCTCGTTATAAGGGTTTTGGGTTTAGGGGTTTAGGGGTTGAGGGTTTAGGGTTTGAGGGGTTTAGGGTTTTAGGGGTTTAGGGTTTAGGGGTTGAGGGTTTAGGATTAAGGATTTAGGGTTTAGCGGTTTAGGGTTTAGGGCGTGCTGTCGCGCAACGGCTGGAGACAACATGTAGAGATAGCGCCCTCCCAACACTCCCCCCAAATTGTGACGGAAGGGGGCATTTTCTTGCGAAGGCACATCAGAGATGATAACAACCAGGATCGATGTGTTGGTCTCCCGCCTTCTGCTTGCGCAGGTATCCACCCAACCTTTTTTCTTCTCGGGTTTCGACGCCGCCCTAAATTCCCACTCCTAAAATATGGTGATCAAAACTGGAGGCAAAGTTTGGAACCCTGCTAAGTTTCCTCCACATTCAGGCAAAATGGGCTTTCAGGCTTGCTTTGAAAGGTTTATGGAGGCCGTGCTGGCTTGAAGATCCCGGCCGTTGGAGGGAGGGTTCTGGAGGCCCTCTGCCAAAAAAAATCGGTTTTGGGCCAAAACGTTTTCAGACGCAACCTTCACGGGGAGATGGTGACGTCCGCGAGCAGGAGCTTGCTGGGTTTAGGTGACTCACAGAAAAAGGGGAGAGGTACCCCAAGCAGGACCTGCAACGGCACCTGGAGCTGCAGCTCACGCTCTACACAGCTCTTTAGGCTTGCATAGTAGGCCCAAGCAATGCTGTCAAATAGCTGCCGGGTGTTTTGAATCCAGGCACCCTAGGAAAGGGTGCGTACGGCCTAAGCAGGCCTGGATTTAGGGTTTGGGGCTTTGGGGTTTTAGGGATTGTGGATTTAGGGCCAGCCAGGCCCCCTTAGGACTTTATGATGCTGTACCTGCCAGTGAGACTGAAACCGATTGTTGAGGTTACATTTGGAGTCCAGCTAGACCGCAAATTCCAGGCTTCAAAGAGCACTGGATGTCTAGAGATCCTCCCTTTTTGAGTACCCATGTGATCTGCAGCGGCAACAGGCACTGTTCTTTCTCTCGCAACCCACCTTCAGAACCCGAAACACTACACCGCCTACACCCTAATCCCAAGACCCTTATACCCCTAAACCCCTAAACCCTATATAACTCCTAGCACAGAGCTTGCCACTTGCTATCATTATAGATAGAGATATAGGGGTTATATGGACTAGAATAGGATTCTATAAGGTTATGTACGCATATAGGGATTATATAGGGATACAAGGGTTAGATAGGGACATAGGGGTTCGTAGGGAATAAACGGAATAAGGGGAATACAGTCCCTACATAATATATTCCCTGGTTCCCTACTAAACTTAGTTACTAAACCCAGTAAGTTTTGCAAGGTGGCTGGCTGAACGGCGCAGGACCTGCTGTAAGGGCCTCAATAATTACCAATACCATTCCGACGTCTGTTTGAGGTACTGACCCTATACCATAATCATCTGGGTGGTGCTGTAAAGGCCAGCAAAACTAGTTATAAATAGGGCCCCTTATACTAGAATCGGGGAATGTATAAATCCTCCCTAAGTGCCACCTAGTTATACAAGAAATCTAGACTACAACATTGGTGATTATTGAACCTCTGAAGGTACAACTAGGGTGATACCAACATGCTCTAGAATGAGTACTACTTGCAACCATGCAGTGCTCTTCTTGGGGCTTCTGATGAACCCTGCAGTGTGTTGCCTATGAATTACATAAGTACAGGTATAACCTAAAGCTGGATCACTGGATCCCACCTAAAACTCGCTCCCATCTATCCGTCTTGCAGGCCACTCTTCGAACCTAGGGTTTATAGGCTTTAGGGAACTTATAACTAGGAGCCCCCTCCCCTTAGACCCCAAGTCCGAACCCTGCACATTTGCTGGGAATCCTCGAAGAGAATCTCCATGTGACCCTTGGGGCAGTCATCGTCGCCAAAAGTCTCCATGGGCCGAACCAAGGTGATTCCAGGCGTGTCCTGGCAACGGGGGTTCCGGGCTCGGGGCTTTGTTTGACTAAAGGTTTTCGGGCGTATAATTTATAAGCTTTGTAGAGTTTCTAAGGTTTGAGGACGAAGTGTTCCAGGGTTCAGCCCTACCCAGCGAATCCAATGAACTTTCAGCTTTCGGGCTCTCTTGCATCGGAAGAGATTTATTTCTTTGAAGGGGTATTATGAGTATGTGTAGAACTTTGTTTGAGCCTCAAAGGTTTTAGGTGGAAATCTCTTAAGACTTCTGGCAATTCGGGAAAGATTTGGGAGCAAGTCAGGATCAATGACGGCCGTTGTAGACGAGAAAATGCAGTATCCGCTTCCACGACAAATGAGCCCTAGTCTATACTCCAAGTATCCCCTATGATACTGCTGTATGTAATCCCTTATGCAACCCCCCTCTAAGGAGTTTAGACTACAGCTCATTTGAGATCATGGCACCTTTTCACCTTGCAGAATGTCTTCGCACGGCCCACTTGCTCTGTCAGATCCTAGCTCATGACATGGCCAGTCGTACAAAGCCAAATTGGCAGCAGCAACTCCAACCCGAAAGGCTAAACCCAGCTATTTCAGTTATATTGGGATTGTATAATATAGGGGTAATATTGAGAGGGTTATATTGGGATTGTAAGGTATATAATAGTAGTCTCCAACCCTAAAGCCTAAACTCACTCCTCTTGCGGCAGGCTATGCGGTTGTTGCGGTGTACTCGCTTCAGTCGCGACCGGGCTTTGCAACATAACCCCGAGATTCTGTGGAACAGCTGCCTGGACCCTACCTGAACCCACAAAGTATATGGAATAATGGCCTTTTGGGCTATATATTTAGGTGTTTTGGGCTATGATTTTACCTACTTTTGGGGTCCAAGTACAGGCATCCGGCAAAATCATGGCAACATCATAGCGCGGCTCAACTCCCCATGTAAATGCATAAGCCAAGAAGTCCTGGCAAGTCTTGGCTGTCCTGGCTGCCCTGCTTCCCCAACACCTCTCCATTCACGTCTGCAGCGCGGGCGGGGTTGGTGGACCTACTGAGCCATAGGTCCACATTGCGCCACTGCTGTCCCAAAGCCGGCGTACGGAGTCATGCTTTGAGGCATGGCTGGTGGAACTTGTGTGGGAAATGTTCAAGCTCTAGTCTTCTGCGACAAATGGGTTTCAGCTCAGCTGGGCGTAGCTTCGCTTTTTACCAGGCCTCCTGGCCACTGTGTACTCGCGACAGCACGGAAACTCGTTCTCGTCTTCATAAACGCGTGCGCGAAGCAAAGAGCTTTCCAGCAGGCAACCTTAAGTAGTAGTTTCCAATTTCTTTTCTAGTATCCCAATATAATCCCAATATACCCTAAACCCCAACCCTAAAATGGGTACCCAGGTCCTCTATATATCCTACCTTATCCTATATTTTTCGCCAGGCAGCCGCAGCTCTTGAAGGCTTTGCCAAGCGCTCCCACCGGCAAGAAGGATCTATAGCCTACGTGGCACTTAGGACGCCTACTAAGGGTTAACCCGTAGGTACCTATCATGGGAATAGAAGGGAATCCCACCGGGCTAAGGGTCTAAGGTCCAAGGTAAGTCCCAAGGAGTAGCCTAGGTTCCCAAGGAACCCCTTAATAATAAGATATAATAAGGGTAGCCCTTTTTCCTAATACTCAGCTTTAATAAGGAGACCCGAAAACAAAAAGGGGAAAAGTGGTAGTTTCCCTAAATAAGGGGACCCCAATATAGACCCCAATATACTATAGTGCATATTATGGGGGCCCCCAAAAAGGTATCCCTAACTTTGGTAAGGGAAAAAGGGTACTACTGGGGTACCTAGGAGCAGCTTCTGAGAGGGGCTGGAAGTGGCTGGCAAGGTACTTCTGGGCGAGCATCCACCTTACTGGTTTCTGGTAGGGAATAAGTGAATATCATCCCTCCAAAATCCCCACAAAATCCATACAAAATATTTTCTGATTCCCTCCCACACTCTAGAACCATATATGTATATATATATATACATATAAAAATACGTATATCGCTTATTCCCGACTAACCCCAGTAAGCCACTAGAGCGGCGACGGCCACAGGACAGCCGGACACCGCAGCAGATGCCATCTGCTCCGCAACTGTCAGCGGTGAAGCAGTGTGCCTGGCTGCCAGTGCTGGTTGAGGGTGAGAGTTTGGGTTTGGTAGGGAATAAAGGATTATATGCGTGTGCATATCTACATATATATATATATATAGAAGGTTTAGGGTATACGGCCTAGGGTTAGTAGGGGACAAGAAATACATATAGAGTTTAGGGTTTGAGGATGAGGGAATGATGGAACAATTCTGTTCTACTAGACCTCTGCCAGCCCTACAAACCCAGCTTATCATTCTGATTACCCAAAAAGTTCATGTATGCATACAGCATATACTTGGGCCCCAAATTTCTCTATGCAAGCCCCTTTGGGCCCTAGGTATATACTATATACCTACCTTCCTAAACCCTACACGCTAGACCCTGTACTATACTCCTATATAAATAGCATTTTTTGGTGGTTAAACCCAGTAGGATTATAATCCTTATATAAATACTATACCCCAAAGGGAGGATAGAATCTTATTCTACAATGGGTACCACAGTATTCCCAAACCAAAATGCTACTCATATGGATCCCCTTGGGTGAACCAAGCAGCTGCAAAGCATAGAAGCAAGAGACCAGATCAAACACGGGCCGGAAGATAGCCTAAAATCAAGGAGGGTTTAGGGTTTAGGGGTATAGGGTTTAGGGTTTAGGGTTCAGGGTTTAGGGTTCAGGGGAACATAGGGGTATAATATAGGGGTTATATAGGGAGCATGGACAAGAAAATGGAAACTGCTATGTAGTGTTTAGGGGGGTTAGGGGGTTAAGGTTTAGAGGTTTGGGAGTTTCGGGTTTAAAGGTTCAGGGGTTTAGCGCTTGGTAATGGCCCTAAACCCGGTAGCCCTACATCTCAGAATCCCAAAGCCCACAATCAACCCTAAACCCTAAACCCTAAACCGCTTCGAAACCCTGAAGGCCTTCAGCTGCTGGAAGTCCGCCTTGACGAAGTCTAGGCGTCTTCCTGAGCTCTGTTTTGTTGAAATACAACTTGGAGTATCAGGGATTACTACTGGGATGTTTCCGGGGAACCCTTAACCCTAAACCCTAAACCCTAAATCTGAAACCCTAATCCCTAAAACCCTAAACCCAAAATCCTTAAACCCTAAATCCCTCAACCCTACTTTTCCAGGGAACCTAATAGGGACCGCTCAAACACCTGTCGGGATGTCTTCCCGGCGGTTGGGGCTTAGGGTTCCTAAAGAGTCCATGTACCCAATGATTGGGTACTTGGGTTTTGGGCAATAGTAATTATAGTATTGGTTTCGGGTAAGAATATGGTAGTTAGGTACTTGGACCCTTAGGGGTTTATGTGTATTCCACATTGGGCTGCAGCTTTCGTAAACTTATGAAATTCTGCTCCCAGAGAGTCCATGCAGCTGCATTTAAGGCCTAAAGGGGCTCCAAATGACTATAGGGCCCAGATTACGACCCTAAACCTTACCTGGTAGACCCTAAACTCTAAACCGCATGGCTCCTTTGGGGTTCTAGGATTCAAAGAGAGTCCCTGCGTAGCCTTCGATGCTGGTAGAAGAGCCTCTAAGCTGATGTCGATGCAGCAAAGGAAGGCGGCTCCCGCCCCTTCTTAGGGTCTATATGGTTTAGGGTTTAGGGATTTAGGGGTTTAGGGTTTAGGGGTGTTTGGGGTTTAGGGCTTAGGGATTTGGGGTAGACCCTTCTACCCCACCTCTATTGACAGTGCCTATTTGATATGATCCCTTGAGACCCCTGTGTAGACCCAGCTTCCAGTTCATGTTCCATTTCCTTTTCCGTTCGATTCTGGACTGTTAGGGATACTATCCCTTCCCTTAACCCTAAGCCCCTATAGTTATGGTAATTCTAGGCCCTGTTTCAGGGGTAACCCAGCCTTGCATCCAGCGTGCCGATTGGCAGTCTGATCCACAGCCAAGATCCAAGACCAAGGGCGACGTACTTGGTGTTTAGGATGTGGGGTTTCGGGCACTCAAGGTTCAGGATTCAGGGATTACTGCTGAGGGGTTGGGATTTACGATTTAGGTCTAGGGTTTAGGCTTCTGAGTGGTTCCTTAATGGGATACAACCACAAATCAAGACCTATTATTGGGTTCTGGCATACATGCCACAAATCCAAAAAAAACATATCGCGTTGTTCAACAACGACCCTTTCAAAGTGCGAAGTTTAGGACAAAGGGAAGGCCGAAGGATTTGCTTACCGGCTATTGTCTTTACCGCCAGCCCAAACAACCAAACCAAATCCAAACTACACACTAAACCCCCAAAACTGGGGGTCTGTACGGGAATACAAGAAAATACACCCCCACAAAAAAGTGTTGAGCTGTTTTCAGCCTAGAATCGGCGCATGCCCCAAGGCTTCCTGCAGGAAACCTACGTCTTCCTCTTTGGCCTCTATGCGCCCGGAGTAGGCTGTGGCAGTGCCACAGGCCGAGCTCATCCCGGCTGTCCCGATCACGGCCGTGTGCTTGGACAGCCTTCTGAAAGCTGAGCCGAAGGGTCTGCGGATCATGTGCGGCTTCAGCGGATTGAATGACAAGCTAGAAAGGAGTAAGTGGATTTCCCTGAATGGGTTCACCTGATACGCCTTCGAAGCTGGTGGCGTAGCAACGGACAACGGTTACGCGATACACTTCAACACACACAACGGACCCATGTAGTCGTATAGTATATACTTGGGCCTGAAAGTAGCTTTTTGGGAACCCCCTTGGTACTATCTACATGGACCCTTTGGCACAGTAGGGGTATGCAGGACAGGGAAGGGGGGACTTAGCTGAGGGCCGGAAGAGACCACATGGATCCCTTCAGCAAAGCCATGAAACCCCACACACAACCCTTTTCTTACCCTGAACTTGTTTAGTAGGGGATGAGGGTATAGATTATACGGGATAATATATATACATATATATATATATATAGGGATTATACTCCGGGAACCGCTTGAAGCGCTGCAGAAAGGGAAGGATTCGCTAAGATTCATTTCCGCTCCTCGAGGTGCCCCGAGGTGGCTAATAGGTGCTCCCTTTGATGAAGTCCAGTTAGTAACTTCGGACCGCCCCAAATCCCAAGCTCCTAAACCCCAAAGCTTAAACGCCAAACCCCTAAGCCCTAAACGTATGCAGCCCCCTTCCCCTGCTGCTATCCAGAAGTAAGAGGATTCCTGGGCTGCCGGGCCAAGGGTACCAGGATGATGCGACCCTTAAACCCTAAGCCCTAAGCCGTAAACTCTAAGCCCTAAACTACCCTGAACCCCACACCCCTGGGCTGGCGCGCCATGGGTACCAGGATCTGCGACTGAGACTTGTAGGTGGGCGAGTCGGCCGATCCAGTCCTCGCTAATGTAGAGCCATGATTAACAAGCCCCTCCTTCTAAGGGCCGTAATATTAGGATCCCTATTGCAGTCCCTAGTAAACAATAAGGCCAATAAGGGGTCTACATTACTTAAAGGTTGTTGGGTGCAGAGGTCTGGGGGGCTGAAGGATTCCGTGGGTTGGGGTTTGAGGTTTGCTTTGTTGCTTAAATTTGGTGTTCGGGTTTTTGGGGGTAGAAGCCGACAGGTTTACAGTTCCGGGCTTCTAGATTTTCGGACTTGACTGAGCTATAGTCCCTAAAACCTAACATAAGACGGGTTATTTGGGGTTTAGGGCTTCGGGCGTAGGATTTAGATTGTGGATCTCCCACAAAGGGTGCTAGAAGTTACCAATTAGTAGTGTGGGGTATCATATTGGGGGCTCTACTTTCTAGACCCTCCCAGGAGCCGGGTAAGCAGGGACTAGAGTGACTACACCTGCATCGGAGAATACGCATCTTTTTCAGGGAGCACCTTTTGCATAAAAATGCCTATGAGGCGATTATGGGGCTTCCCCGACACAAATGCATCCTGGACTTTCGGGTAACTGGACTATGTTCTGCAGATTGCCTGCAACTAACCTATGTACACGTACCAAAAACGACAGGCTGTACCTTATACATTAGGAGGACCCCTGACCCTGTAATAGTGGTATAATGGGAATATAAGAGGACCCTAACATAATCCCTATTATCCCTTATAGTCACTATTACTAGGTGGGGGGTCCACCTAAGCCATATACATGACCGCTGCAGAGTTTCGGAACAAACCGTAAGCCCAAATGAGCCATAGTCTAAACTCCCAGTATCCCCCTTAATAAACCCTATAGTAGTCCCCTATATAATCCCCTATATAACCCCCTTTTAGGAGTTTAGACTACAGCCCAAATCACTTCTGCAAGTTCTCGATCAAAACAGCGACAGCTATTCAAGCCTAACTTATCGCTTAGGGTAGGGTTTGGGGTGGATGGCAGTTCGTACACTATGAGCACTTAAGAAAACATGGGGCAACTTTATCTCTGGTGATCTCATTGCTTACCAAAGGGCAGCCTAGTATTGCCCTCAACCACTGTCATCGCACAGCTGCAAGCTACCAAACAAGGGGAAAAACACGAGTTACACCTCTGCTCCCCTGCCTGTAGCTGTAAAGCCGTGCAGGGTCCCATACGGTGTAGAACACCTAAACCCTAAAGCTACATCCTTACCCCCCTACACTGATATCAAAACCCACACCTCTCAAACGGACGGTTGTCTTGTTTAAGACCCTGTTTGGGCGTTGATTGCAGTTTCAAGGAATACATACCCTAAACCCTACACCTTCTCATAGGGTCCACATCGATATACACACAGGCTGATCTCTTACACACTTGCACAAACACCCTATACAGCAACATATCATCAGCCCTTACACATTAAACCGTTGAAGAAGCTGATCTGGCTTTGCCAGCCCAAATAAAGGCCCAAAACTCTAAATCCGCATGACTATCATATGACTCTGGCAGGGTCCTTCTTCTGCTGCTTGAGATTTGCTAGTTACAGTTATGTTACTCTTACCACCCTAAGCCGAAGCCTTGCAAACCGCTATGCATAACCCCAGTTCCCATGTCATTGTCCATGTTCTTTTCCTTTCGATTCTCCTGCCCTAGACCAATAGCCCTAAGACCCATAGAAACCCTACATGAGCCATTGTCTAAACTCCTAGTATCCCCCTTCATAACCCCTGTAGTAGTCCCCTATATAATCCCCTATATAACCCCCTTTAAGGAGTTTAGACTACAGCTCACATGAACCCCTTGGAAAGCACCCTTAACCCTAAACCCTAAACCCTATGACTTTTCAAGGGCTTCAACCTTGGACCCCTGAGGTGTACCCCTCGGTTTTGGGATCCTGTTGCGGGACTCCAGGGGACGACATTGGATCATTTAGTAAGGGCTATATTAAGGCCATATGGGGGCTTCCCATAATTAGGGGTACCTTTTTGGGGGTCCCCATAATAAGGACTAGTATATTAGGGTCTATATTGGGGTCCCCTATATGAACTGTAGTCTAAACTCTTTAAACGGGATTATATAGGGGATTATTTAGCGGACTGCTATAGGAATTATTAAGGGGTATACCAGGAGTTTAGACTATGGCTCATATATCTTAAGGGCACAACTCTGGAACCCATGAACTTTATTACGCCCTAAACCCAGTGATGTGGCTCTGGCCTACCCATGAGGATCATGATCTTGCAGTCGACATTCCTTGCAGTGAAAAGGTGAGGATCTCTTGAAAGGGCCAGGGTTTAGGATTTAGTAGAGGTTCGGGTTTAGAGTTCAGGGTTTAGAGTTTAGGGCGTAGAGTTTAGGGTTCAGGAATTCATGTTTGGAGATAAGGCTTCAAACAATAGGGTTCAGGTTCGGACTTTTGTGCGTGTTTTGTGTGAGTTTCCGTTTTAACCTTTGCCGTGCACATTTGTATTTACCTATGCTTGAAAGTTTTTACGACAGCCATGCGCTTCCAATGCTTGTCGGAAAAATGAAAAACTTAAATGGGTGGCGCGTAGGCGCTGCCACCAGCCGATCAGGGAAAGTTGAAGAGTGGTCGAGGTATTGCTACAAATACGAGTCCAATTTCTGAAAGTGCTTGGCTTCCATCGTTATCGTAGCAACTCCGTAAATAAGAGTACTGACTAAGTTGGCCTGAAAGATGTGCACTTAAAAGGCACTATCCAAATCGATGGGCTGCAAAGAACTTGCCAATTTGCCTGTGGTGTAGCAAGCAGAGTGCGAAAGTGAAGAGAGCACGCCAGCGAAGTTTCTGCAAATGATGGCCCTCGTCAGTTTCAGTTCGGTCTTCAAGTATGAAGCTTTGAATTCGGGCTTGTTCAAGTCAAGCCAGAGATCTGTAAACTCACGGTAATCACCACTCGAGTAGGACCTGTGAGAAAGAAATTCCGCGTCAAGCCTGGCACTCAATTCCCGATTGCAATCGGCCTTCCGCCTGAACTTTGACAACCATTCGAGGAGGTACATGTGGTAGCCAACAGGCGACTTCCCTTGCACTTCACAATCGACAACTTTGAGGCCGAACAGCTCTTCCAACAACTCGCCTTGATCAGTGGGAAGATCATTGACGTCAGGCCCAGAGGCAAAAAGAGCGACGACCACCCAAGCTGTGGATGCTTGACAGTTTAGGGTTCAAGGTCTAGGGTTTAGAGTTTGGGGTTCAGTGTGTTTTTAGTTCAGAGTTCAGGGCTTGGAGTTTAGGGTTCAGGGTTTAGAGTTTAGGGTTCAGGATATAGAGCTCAGGGCTTAGAGTTATGGTTTCGGGCTTATGCAAACGCAAAACACTAAACCCTGCTGGTCTCCAGCCATCCTGGCCTTGAGGACGGGGTTCTACAGGTCTATCATAGGACTATAGGGTCCCCTCCAAAGGGATGAGTTCAGGGTTAAGGCCCTAAACCCTAAACCCTAAAGGGATGGATTTGTGTTTTAGGGCTGTGTATGATCGTCATGCCTGGTTCGTAGCATCAGCAGTAGGGATGTAAGTATAACAAAATTATATGATGTTGTTGTTGCATTGGTCCACGGATTCATTGTTGGATGGGTCTTATCGGGAGGATTGTACTGTTGGCTATTCTATTTTGGGTTTTCCTGCAGCATTTGGAAGTAGTGCAGCTTCTGCTGGCGCAACCGCTTGAGGCATTAGGGTTTAGGGTATAGGGTTGAACCTCCAGCCTTGGACTCTTAAGTGGCTTAGGGTTTGGGGTTTAGGGTGAGTACTGCAGTCAAGGGTCCCGGCGCCCGTGATCCAATGTTTTCTGCCTCAGGAGGGCAGCAAGGGTCCTCTGGGTGCGGTAGGTTTAGGGTTTACCTGGAACCCGAAGTATGTCGAATTCTGGCCTTCTTGATTATTGTTGGGCCATTGTCTTACCCACTGTACCCTAAACCCTAAACCCTACACTAACCCTAAGCCGTCAATTTGGGGCTTCAGGTACAGGGCCAGGCTTTGGATTTAGAGGTTACGACTTCGGGCTGAGGGGGGGAGGGGGGGGGGTGCATATTTGCGGTTTAGGGTTTAGGGTTTAGGCTGCTTGACTATGCTGGTAGAAAAATGTTGTTTCGCTGATTCCGCATACAGACCCGACCCTTCAAAAACGCAAACGTGTTCAACCCTTAGGCCCTGTCTAGGTAACAGCTCCAACCGATAGTCCAACTAGCTATGCTAGCCTATGCTGTACCTGGCTGTATTCGCACAGTTCCAGATCCTGAAACAAAGCTTGTTGTGAATGTCATTCGAGAAACCACCAAAAGATCTGGGATGAAGTCGATTGAGGCCATTGAGCTGCACATACCTAGGCCTCAAAGTACTAATGTATGGTAGCTTCCCAAAATAGGGGGACCGCAATATAGACCTCATGTACTATAGTCCCTATAATAGGGACCCCCAAAAAGGCTACCCCCAAATTTTGGGAAACCCCCCATATATAAAACCCTACATGAACCCTAAACCCTAAATGAACCCTATCTTGGTGTAGCCCGGGGTTTCAGCTCCTCGAAGCAAAGCTCCGCCCCTGTAAGCTGGCGTGCTAAGGTGTCTGCCGTTGATGACCCAATGGTCACCGTCGCGCATAATCATGGTCCTGCAATCGCTTGAAGAAAGTTTCGGGTTTAACTTTTAGAAAAAAATGAGCTATAGTCTAAACTCAGTATCCCCCTTAATAACCCCTATAGTACTCCCCTATATAATCCCCCATAAAACCCCTTTAAGGAGTTTAGATTCTGGTTCAAATGGAGCTGTGGCTCGTTGCAGCGTTCAGGTGCCGCAGGACAGAGGACTGGAGCTTGTAGAATTAACGTTGCTTGTAGGGGTTTAGGGTTTAGGGTTTTAGGGTTTAGGGTTTAGGGTTTAGGGGTTTAGGGTTTAGGGTCTGACACACTGAGCAACCTGAGTACACAGCCGCCCAGCATGGGTCCAAATACCCCGAACAAACGGCACCAATGTTTTTGCACAAGCTCTCTTGATTTTTATTATAATTTTAAGTTCTACAAGACCACCGAGGATAGTGAGCATCATATACAGCATCAGTGATGTGCAGGAATCCTGTAGGACCACATGCGGTTGTAATCAAACGGTTTTACCCATCTTATGTGACAGCTGGAGATGTATGGGCACTTAACATTGATGGGCCAAGCTTTCGCCGCTGCTATCAATCCGTATACGCACCGGGACCACCAGGCGCCTAAGCGATTACAGGACGCGAAGCCTGCGTGAAGTATGGCATGCTGTCAAATTCTCAGGTGCCGTATTATTGACAACCATCCCGGCACCCTCAGCCCTAAACCCGAAATCCTATCTAAACACCACACATTAGGTTGGGCCCTTACACAGTAATAGGGGTATAGTAGCCACAAAAAGGGAGGTTAAGAAAATTGCCGTCCTCGCCTGGTGGTCTGTGTTAGCTGGCAGGGGCCTAACCTCAACTATACCCTACAGCCCCTCAAATTTGGTTCTGCAGCTCTTGATGCTACAAATTATGTGCAACCCAGAAAGAGTTGTTCAGGCTAGCTGCCCTTTCGTGGCCCTACGAACGGACTGCGATGAAAAACACTTACAGTCAGCATAGGGAAGAGCTGCTTCAGCAAAAAAAAGGGAACTGGCAAACATCTACCAGGACCGTCCTAGTACCCTCAATTGGGGATATTTGATCCGTAACAAAGGGTGCTCAGGCCCTAGTAGAAAGTAGATGGAGGGTCTAGGTGCATGCTCCGTACAAACATCTAACCTAAACTCTCGTGATCAATCGATCTCTAATAAAGGGTACTCAGGCACGCATTAAGGGTAGGTGGAGGGTCTAACTCCCCCAAACCTGACACCCTAAAGCCCTAAAAGCGGCGGGTGTTTTTCTATTGGTTTCTCGGGAGCGGATGGTCTGCCTCAAGCAGATCGTGTCCACAAACTTCACAAACAAGACGGAATCCACCATGTAGTTGTTTAATGGTTTGGGCTCAGGCTTCCCCCAATACCCCCCTATACCACACCCCCGCAGGGTTCCCCATGAATAATACGTTTTCGGGGCTACATCACACCAATTCAAGGAAAACGTTGGGGGGTAGTCAGGGGTTCTAGTAGTGGAACCCAACGCACCATGGCCGCACAATCCTGAATTTAGGGTTTAGGGTTTAGAAGCCCATGGGTTCAAGTAGTACCCCCCTCTATACTACCCCCCCTAGGTTCCCCCCTTAATTAAGGTTATTTAGGGATATTTAAGCTTAATTAAGGTTAATCGAGGGGGGAACCTAGGGGGGTAGTATAGAGGGGGGTACTACTTGAACCCATGAAGACCCTGTCCTCAATTCCACGACCCATGAGGCCTTCAAAAGAAACATGTTCGTAGCATCAGGCTACCACATCCTCCTTGGTTTTGGTCAGAAGGACACAAAAACACATCCGGAAAGCCTGCCAGGAAAACCCTGAAGCCAAACGCTAATCCCTACAGCTCTACTCCGTAAACTCCTCTGAACGCTGAACCCTGATCCCCGGACCCCAAACAAAAAATTTAATCCTACAGCCACTCAGTCCGGATGTTGGTAGCATCGCTGCTTGCCACAGCCGGTTCGGTCATCGCCTTGTTTTGGCTTAAGTTTGGGGTTTTATGCCTTACACTATTAAGCGGTTGGAGTTTCCACTGTACTTGTCATTGTTCATATTGCTGTTATAACATGTTATAACTGCTATTACTATAATACTATTTATTCTATGATGATTGGTAATGAATACGATTCCTTTGTGTTTTAAGCAAAGACCCTCTCCAGATAATTACATTTGAACCCCGGACGGGACATGGTATGAGTTGCATGCAATTGCGGGACATGACACGTTTTGCGCCTGGGGGCTTCTAGCGACAAGAACGGACAATCCCCAAGGCCAAGTATTCCATGCTGGCACTGCATAAGGAAGATCTGTGCTGATCATTGGGGGCGGAAACCCTAGACGAGACCCTAAACCCCCAGTCCCTGAACCCTAAAACCCTACATCCCTAGATCCCTGAACCCTAAACCCCAAATCCATTGTGCAAGCGAGAGGGCCCCACTACTGTAGTTCCCACAGTGGGTTTAAGGGTTTAGGGTTTGGTGTTGCGGCATTTAGGGTTTAGGGTTCAGGGTTTAGGGTATAATAGAAAGATAATAAGACACCACTATAAGTCGTATTCTCCCTTGTAATCACTGTTACGGGGTGGGGGGTCCACCTAGGTTTAGGGTGTAGGGTTTAGGGTCTATCCAACACAACCAAACACAACCCCCTCTGGGACTCCGTCAATCCTTTTTTATTCGTACACCCATGGCCAATGCCGCCAACTTCTGCGGCTCAGGCATTGCAAGTCTAGTGTATGTAGTAAGTTGATGTAAGATGACGAAACCGCCAAACTTGAAATTTCAACTCCAAAACCTTTCTAATCTCCACCCGGCCACCTCTCAAACTCTCTTGAATAAGGGAATCGACATAATTAGGGTCAATTCAGCCTCATGGGGGGTATCACAGGGAGGGGGGAAGTGAGGGAACCCATGAGTGCGGGCTTCCATTGTACTCTATGCGCCCACCCCTCAACAAACCCCGAACACCAAAATACAACCTCCACAATTGCCAAGAAGACCACATCTGTCCTTAACCCCAAACCCCGATGGGGCGCAACAGCCCTAGGCTCCCTACCCTAAACCTTGAAACCGCACGAGTTTTAGGGAGTGGGTATAGGGACCGCGTGGTTGCGGGGTTGAAGAATTCTCCTCTGGGTTTAGGCTTTAGGGGTTTAGGGTTCAGGGTTGAGTCTGCTAGGCACAAAGAAGTCTACACTTGTTTGGACTGCAGTAAGCGTCTTGGAACCGCCAGGGTGGGAAAACATCCCTAAATCACAGACGTCTTGGCCGAACCCTAAACCTAAACCGGCCTCAGAGCCCTGCTAAACGCGGTTTAGGGTTTGGGTATAGGGTTTGGGTTGTTATAAGATCATAGCAACCAAATAATCAGATATTAGTTTGGAGGTCCCTATAGAAACCCTTAACCCTGAAGCCCATGATCGTTTGAAAGAGGGTTCCTCATGCTCTAAGATGCAGACGTAGCAGGACCTGATCTTGGCATCCAGGAGCGGCTCCTTAGAAGCAGAGGACTCCTGCGACTATTTCCTGGGCTTAGCAAGACATTAAAGATTATATGGGGGTTTCCCTAAATTCGCCGAGGCTG
>CAJNIZ010043989.1:38338-50414 GCA_905231905.1 Symbiodinium pilosum
CTTTCAAGCATTTCACACCTACCCTGAACCCTAAAGGGACCTAGGCTTTCCATTTCATTCCATGTCATCTTCCCTTTTCTTTTCCATTTGATTCTCTATCAATGAAGTCCTGAAGCCTTCAGCCAGGCCCGGGTGCTCGAGAACATCGTCGAGCTAGATGACGGTGGGGGCTTGATTGGGGGTTATACAGGGGTTATTGAGTTTTCAAATTAGGTGTACTTTTCAAGGGGTTATTTAGGGAGAATGGAAAAGAATATGGAAACTACTGTTTAGGGATTAGGGTCTTCTAAAGTTACGGGTACCTTGATAGGGAGATATAAGGGGTAACGGGGGTTCTATAGGGAGAGGAATGTTTGGGCTTAGGGTTTGTATTTATCAGGGCCTTTTGGATTTCGGGTCATAAAGGTTTATGGGGTTTAGTTTCGCTGAAACTTTTTGTTTTCGTTGCCAGGTGGGGCCTACTACTTGCACCTTGTCAATGCGCACGTCGGTGCAAGGCTACGTACCGAAATTCACCAACCCCAAACCCAAAACCCTAAATAATAGTTTTCATTTTGTTGTCCATTCTCCCTATAAAAAACCCTGTATTATACCCTATTATACTATAGTAGTTTCCATTTTTTCTCCATAATCCCAATAAAATCCCATATACGCCTATATAACCCCTATATACCCCAGTTGAAGCGGCTTCAAGGTTGAAGGTTGTGCAAGAACGTTCGTGGCATGCACGTAGGGGTTTATGGGGATATATGGGGATAATGGAAAAGAAAATAGAAACCATTATGGTATTAGGGGTATATTGGAGTTTTATTGGGATAATGGAAAAGAAAATGGAAACTACTATTTGCTCGTGCAGCCTCGACCGTCAGTACGTCGCGAGTCCATGTTGAGAAGATTCCTGTGCGACATAGATCCAGCATGCTGACGCCGAAACCCCAAAACGATCCGATGCCTTAGTTTGGGATCGTCGAAGTTAGACACGCGGCATTCCTAACAAACACCGCCAGTGCCGCACGAGAAAAAATGAAGTTTGGTGCAAAGTCGTTTCAGCTCCCCGGCAGCCTCCTCTTGATGCTAGACTCCACATCGGTTGTAAAAAGCTTCAGTTCACACGAAAGAGCTTCAACCAGGTCACAGTCCCAAGCCAGTTTGTTAAGCGGAAGCCCTGGCATTGAAACTCAAGTTCCTACTTGTAATTGTGGGTTTCCCAAATTATGTGTACCTTTATGGGAGTCCCTATAACAAGGATTGCAATAAAAATGAGGTCCCCCTACTTATGGCTTTAGAAACATATGGAAACTACGAGATGACCACCGAGTATCTCAGGTGTCAAGCACTCTCATATTATCTCATATTTAACAGGAATCGTAAGCTGAGGCCCTGCCTTTGACAAACTGAACGGTGCCCAAAAACTTATGGGGATAGATAGGACGACTGAAAGAAAATTGGTCTTAGGGCATTCGCAATTCCTTTGGTTGATGACGTGCTGCTTGGCAGCCTGGAATGCATCAGATGCACTGTTCCCTCTGAGGTTTCGATGTCATACAGAAAACTTGTTTTCAAGTGCATTCACTACTGCCCAAATTGGCTTCTAGCACAGAAGCTATGCAGCAGTGTAGGGCTTTCATGGAGGCTTTGGCCACGGTTGCTGACCTTAGCCTGGATAACACGCCTCGTAGGCCAAAAGCTCTGTGCTGCAAGCCGTTTCTTGCCAGGCCAGTGCAACTTGCTGTTCAGCGTGGGCCTGTTGCCAAAGTCCTTCCCATGGACAAGTCGTGCGACCACTGCCCAAGAAGTCGGTTAGGTTGTGGAGCCTGCGAAAGTGTATGGAGGCTTGCCTTGGATTGCTGTGCTGCATAGGGCGTTTCATCTTCAGCATTGATCGTGTTGCACGTTCCCACTTCTTCTCAACAGCGAAGGTACCGTTTGGAAAGAGTCGAGGACATGTCTTTGACACTCACTGATGGCCGAAAGCGCTTACGACTTGCTGCTGCCTTAAGATGTGCTTTGGCTCAATGCCTCGCAGCCGAGAACAACGCAGTATACTGTTCCACTATGATAAAAATGATAGTATATGATAGTATATTTTAGTTTTATATAGATATATAGTATATTGTATTATAATACATGGTGTTGTAATCATTTTCTCTTAATCTAATATCTTATAGCTTGCTTCGAGCTTGCTCTGCCAGGCCTTCAAGCCACAGAAATCTCGGACGTATTGTGCGATCGTGACAGGCAGGCTGATCTATGTGCGAGATAGTGCTACCAGATTATAGGTATAAAATATTAGATTAAAGCTTCAAGTAGTAGATTTTCATGCAATATATCGAATCATATTATACTATACGATGCTATACTATACTGTGCTTCCGGCCGCGACCGGCCGTGCAAACAGCACATGCTTTTCACACGACATGATTTGGGCTGATATTCTATGGATCGTTTGTGGCCAACTTGACTGTCATCAAGAGGACCGCGGCAATGCGATGTTACTCTTCTGTTAGGTGAGAATTTTGGCATGACGGGAACCGGACTCGCCTAGACAGCCAATGTAAGAGACTGACTTTACCTGTGCAGGTTTTCACCACAGGTTATAATTCCCTAAAAAATCCCAGCTTACATTCCATTTTGCATTTTTTTTTCCTTTTGATTCTCCATTATTGGAGGAAAATCCTTGTACATCTCTATATACACCCTTTAAAGGGCTCAGCTTGTGCTCCCTAAGTTGGCCTTTGTTTCAATCAACGCTGTGCTTCGAGGTAGTACTGACGACCGGGATATTGGTGTCCAGAGTGTCGGGCTTGTCATGAGCTGAGACGAAAACTTGAGCTTAGGAGGCAGGCGATTCTGCTATGCAGGGGTTTCCCAAAATTAGACATACTTTTTTGCAGGTGTTCCTATGATCAGGATTATAGTATATTTTGGTCTGCTTTAGGGTCCCGTGTTTAGGGAATCTATTGCGATCCAATCTGATTGGTGGCGGGATGCAGACATGTGGAAACTGAGGTCTTGCACAAATTGGGTGAGTGGACATCTGCAGAAGAGCTTGACAATGACGTCGTCTAGAGAAATGAGACAGCTATCGGTCTTAGATCAGCAAAAAGAAACCGATTTCGTTCCGGCTGAAAAAGAGTGCTGTAAACAGCAGACAGAAAAAGAATGTAATTTGGACCCATTTTCTAGTTATTATTCAGTTGTCAATCTAATGAAATACAGAACCCCGGATTGCGAATCAGAATTCTCTGAATCATAACTGGTCCTCTATTAAATAGCTCCTGCGGGCTCCCTGAGGGACGCAAAAATTCCGCATATTTTAAGGCTACTCGAAAGAATTAAAGGATGAAACATCTGAAAAAGCTTGCTTTTATTTGTTTTTTGGCTTCTTCTAATTACTTCTACGGTGATATTCATTTCTTCATTCTTAATCGTCGGAAAGAATATTATAAGCCGAATAGGGAGAATGAATTAGTTGCAATATATATAAATGGCTATTATTAAAAGAAAAATAAATAATAGATTTCATGAGAAATATATAAAAATAATAATATTGGCAAAGATATAGAAATACGTAGTCGTTATTTAAATTAATATTATTTATTTATAATTCGATGTTGAGATAAATTCTAGCTAATGAAAATTCTTGAATGCCGTAATTTCTTACTAATAATTAAGTTATCGGAATATAAGAGATATATTTGAATTTATAGATATTGAAAAATTGAATATATAATAAAACCGAATTTTTAAAATGTTATAATATAATTTCTCTGATTTGATGAGCTCTATTATCGTCAATATTTTCTTAGAATAGGAATTTCACGGAATCTATAAGTAGAATTTTTATTTAGAATATATGTATATTAGTAGAGGTTGGGTCATCTCTCATTAATCTTGATTTTTATATATTAAATAGAATTTATATGGTAGATTTGGATGCAAAATATTTGAATAGATAAAGTGATAAATAGAAATTTATTCATAATTTTATGATAGGTATTGAGATTCGAGGAGAATATCGTAAATTTCTAAATTTAAGTTTCATAAGATTCTCTATACGAGGATTCTGATTAGAAGCTCCCTATATAGACGCCAATTTTCTTCAAATCTCATTAGGAGATGATAAGAAACTATTGGTTCTAGATTCATATATTCAGAATCAAATAGATCGTCCGAGACAAATTTCGATAGAGGCATAATAGGCAAGCAATCAAAATGAGAAAAATGCCTTTCATTAGATTGCAAAGGATTATATAGATACGATAATGAATTATATTTAATATTTCTCACGATTGAAATATAGAATGCAATATATTTAAATGAATATTATTTAATTCATTTCCCTAATCGGCACGTTATTCATTATATATAGAAATATCATGTAAATATATCGTATCATATTAGAAAAAATGATCATAGATAAAATTATTATATATCTTTTTTTCTATCTAATATGATCTGAAAAGAAAATTCGTATATTCTATTATCATTTTTTTTCTTTTAAAAAATATCCCGCCGCTTCATGAGAAGTAGATTCCGCGCTGGATATCTTGCAGATGGTAAGCGGCGCAATTTCAGCTAAAGATGGATTAGCTGCCAAGTCAATATTATTGCGACGGATTGCGGTTGCTTATTTCTGCCAAGAAATCTTCCTCTGAGGTCCTACGAAATCCGTATAAATCATTCGCCCAAAATGAGATATCATCTTATACCAAGAATGCGAGATATCTCTTTTTGATAGGAATATTGAGAAGATCAAAATTATCGGATTCTCGAGAGGTCTTTGTCTTTCGCTTGAAATCTTGGGATTATGACCTCTATATCTAGGAATTTGATTAGAATTTATCCGATCCTCTATTTTATCGATATTGATAATCGCGTTATCCCTGAATAAAATGAAATGACGTAGAATGATAGATTATAATTCACGAAGAAGAGATTTCTTCAAATATAATTTGATAAATAAATGATAGCATATCATATGATCATTCCCCGCAAGATTTATCGTTTCAATCATCTTTTATTTTCGATTGAGAGACGTTATTTTGAATTCGATCAAATCATGATATAGAAAATCAAAATATGATATTAGAAAATGATAATTTCTGGAAAAATTGGAAGATATATTAGAAAATCTATTGAAAAGATAATTATTTTTGATGATAATCGGATATGATAAATAGAGAGACGACGAAATATGAATGTATCTGATGCGATCGTCTCCAATATCTTTCTTCTTTTATAACGAATTTCGAATATATCGTTGAATGATACGTATATTTATAAATATAGATTTATAGAATGCATATTAATTAGATATATTAATTCGAAGATGAAGATGAATATGATAATCTTTATTTCTTCTAATCTTTCGTATATATATATTCAAGATTTGGAGATTTATCAAAATCATTATTTAGATATTATCTATCATCTTCATAAAGATAAATATAAGATATAAAGATCATCGTCCAATGTCATTATTTCATCAGATTGCGGATCCTATTTAGATGAGAAAAGATATCTTTCAAGATCTGACGATTTGATATTGATTGAAAAGAAAATAGATTCCAATTCAATATAATCTATAATCAGATAATAATTTTGAAGGAATGAAAAATCAAGAAAATATAATGAATATTATAATATAGTCGTTCAATGCAGAAGCTAATTCCAGAAATCTGAATAAATATTATTGGAATTATAAAATCTCTATAGATTGATTCTATGAGAAAAATTGCCATCAGATCTGATAAAATCTTCATCTTCATAAATCATACGGATAAATACGATAGCAAGAAAGAATCTATTGAATTCCGGTTGGTCAACGTTATATTGTCAGAATTATAATTATTTTATATATTGCTCAATTTCTGTTGAGAAGATGGATAAGAATTCATGAATAATAATATCGGAAATAATATGAAATAATATACGTTCTCATCATCATTTCAGATTTTTTGAAAATCGTATAATCCAATGCCTTTCTTCTGAATCGTAATATAGATGAATCTAGATATTGATATGAAAATTGAACAATTTCTAGATCTGAGAATATGGCTCCACGCATCTACGCATCATAATATCAAAAATCAGAGATGCCAGCTAGAACGATATTATTTTTGATAAGAATTTCTCCAAAAAATGAAAAATCATCTCAAATATTCGTCTCCTTCTAATACATTCGGATTGATTATCGCCTTTGAAATATTTTATCTATTGAGATATTTTATAATCTTAGATTTTTTCCTGAAAGAGAATTAGAATTAGACATATCCGAATTATAATACGATGAATCCTCGCCAATAAAGAATATGATATAAACCTATTTTCCGATATAATGATTCCTTCTAATTATTGCTAATATTCTCGCCAAAATCCCATTTGAATTATGAATTTCATTCATTGCTATCCGCCATTGTGCAACGCGCGACGTCATCAATATATATATATATTGAGAGAAATATCGATAGTCATTTAGAGGATCTTATATCAGGAATTCTGATTTGATTGCGCAATCGTCATATATTAATAATCTATAATCAGGAGATAAATTTCAAATTTCCAGAAATAATCTCAAATCGTATTATTTCCTTATAATTTATCTGATATTGATTTTAATCCAGAATTCTTCATCATCTATTTATATATATATAGATACGTTATTACATCTTTATTGGAATAATATCTCATCTTCGGATCTAGATAATTGCTATCTGGCAGCCTCCGAGGATTGATATATAAGATTTTGAAATATATATCTCATATCATAAATTGATAGGATCTGAGAATTCTCATTCTATCATAATCACGTAATCGAAATATTTCAATCATCTATATATGAGATTTATATCATATATATACGGAAATATAATCATATTTAATGAATCATAATTTGAGAATATATCATAATATCATTTTCTCAATATCTCAAATATATTCATGAGACGTAAATCAGAAAGATCTTCTTTTCTATTCTATTTGATCAAGATTATAATCAAATTGCGTTATTATGAAAGATTTTCAATTATATATATTGAATATGATTTTTATTCTCGAAATCATATTCCACTTCTGAATTTTTCCATTTATCAAATCGTCAATGAAAATTATCTTCATATCTCAATAGGAATTCTTCATATTCTTCTTATCTTATAGAATTTCTTATATTTAATACGTAATCATAATAGAAGATGATCATAGGAATTGAATTTTTAATTTCTATCATTTATAAATCTGGTTCTCATCGATCATTTTAATATGATATCTATCTTATAATCTTGATAATTCGAAGAAATCTTCTCATTAGTCTATATTCTGACGAGATTTAGATACGTCAAGTCTCAATCGTTTTGATTCTATTTTTTATCAGATAACGATCTTATAAGATCTCAAATAGGAAGAAAATCTCCTCTGCGCCAAATAAAGTCAAATTCTATCAAAAAAATCATATTATTTATTGATAATATTGGATATCTCTTTTTGATCATTCCCTCCCATCCGGCAGATTTTCCAAAATATCCTAAGGTCTCTCTCTCATATAGATAATATCATGCAAAGATTATTATATAGATTATATCAATTCTATCAAATTATCAATAATCTGGAAGGCAATCAGAAGATAGGAAATCATTTCTTCTTTAATATCTAATCTAATATATCTACGATCGATATTTCTATATCTTCTAAATTCTATTTTATCTATATATCATTAATTCTATAAACGATTCGTGATATCTCTCTGATATATTGATTTCGAATATTCTATAGAATATCTCGATTAGGAAAAGGAATTAATGATTATATGATCCCTTATAATCTTTTATATATATTCTCGAATTATGATAATTATCATGAATCATATCTTCCTTCATCCGGATCTGATATCAACGATATCTCAGAGAAATTGATTGATTATCATATAATAATTCAATCTCCAAATCAAATCGCAGAATTATAAGATCCCTACGCGCCATATCAGATATAAATTTAAATCGATCTTCTATAGAATATTGATATTTCGAATGATGATATCATATCAATATAAATATTGATATCTAATTCAATAATTCTAATTTAGCATGAAGAATTTTATCTTAATTCATTTTATATTATCTAGGAAAATCATCATTAATTATCTCATAAAATTATTTCAAATAGAATCATATTTAATATATTCTCTTAACGGAGATTCCGTCTTAATAATGACGATTTAAGTCAATAAGCTATAGAATTATTTCTCCAAAATTAATATAAATATGAAATATAATCGTCCTATCTCAAATTATCTTTTAATATAAAATCAAGCGTAAATATTTATGAATAATAATAAGATAAAAATAATAACGAACCCTAAAATTTTGAATTCAATATTGATTTTTAGATTTTATTCATATCGTAAATATAAAGATAGGAATTAATTAATATTCTTTCATCTCGAATTGAGGGCTTGTACCGAACCTGCGCGCACGTAATTTGGTTTATAATAGTTTTCACGCAGATTAGATCGCCTAATATTTATAATGTTATGAGCATTTTCGAGTTCACAGTGCCAATCATTCGCCATATTTATGCGGAGATTGCGCGCGCGCAATATTTTTAATAGATTATGATATATTGATTTTTCGTTGATAGAAAATTATAGATTAGAATTTTCGATTATCCCCCATATATCGGCATTGCCAAAATTATCTTCCCAATAAGATGACCTCTTCGTAAAAATCCAAAATTCCTTTCGTGCGTCTATTCCGAAATTTTGCGGAAATTTACGATATTCCTTTCCAAATATTTCATATTTTTTTCGCAATGAAATTTATATTAGAAAATATTTAAGGAAAAATATATATATATAAAATCAAATTATGGAATTCAGAAATCTTCATATCCAAATAAATTCTTTCGATATCTGACATTGCAGCATCGCCTAAAAATCAAATAAATATATTTTTTTGCAAAGCAAATAATCCGCGAAAAGCGGCGATAATCTCCATGAGAGTTTTAGATTTCAGAAAATATTTTCTATATATTCAATTTCTATCTATATCTCTAATCTTAATCTAACGAATATTTTCCTAGCCGCCTCTCTCTATAATATATTCTAGAAAATAAAGAATCATATTTCAACTATATAATTCTAAATTCAAATAAATCATTTTAAGAATATGAATAGAAAATTAAAATCAGAATTATACTTATCTATATAATAGAGTTAGAAAATAAAAATTCATAGAATTCATTTTCTTTTCCTATTAAACATATCTAGATGAGAATTCCAATAGATTGCGAATTCAATTCTTGAGATTATTTCGATCTATTTAGGATATGCTTGCCGATCTTCGGACCATATCGGATCTATAATTCATTCTTCATTATGACGTAGATCTTTCGCATTTTTTTTTCCCGTCTGGATGGGGCAAGGGGAAGAGGGAGGAGAGAGAAAAGAATAATAATTCTAATACCTAGTCTATTTCGAATCGCAACGCGTATTTTCTGATCCCATGCTCATATCATCCTTGCCAGCCTTTCATTTCTACTATGTAGTAGAAATGCCAGCTTGATGAACTGGATGGATATCAAGACGAGCATGGACCCTGTCCTTACAAAAACATGTCCCGGGAGCATGTTGAGCCTGTAGAGGGGTCTTGATCTCTGCATGGCAAAAAAAAAAGCACAAACATCAGCGCGGACTTCGTCCGGGTGGAAAGATTTACAAGTTGACCTTAACAACACCAAAACCATGAATTCCAGTTACAACTCAACTGCCAGCATGCACATGTGGCTTGGCCACTTGCAGTCCCGAGATCCTCAAATCCAAGCTCCTCCTTCCCCTGGACATCACAGCAAGCATTTCCATGTGGGAGCCAAAGTGAAGACTGTATGGGGCTTTACCAATTTCGGAGGGGAAGGAATGCTAACTTTTGAGGGGATTGACTGCACAATTGAAAAAAGAATGTTTCTGTGCTTCTTCGATCCTTCACTTCCCTCCCTTCCCTGCTCCCGCAACGGCATCGGAATCCGGTCGGCCAAGCACCTGACCAGCTACTGCTTCTGCCTGCATGTCAGAGTCCGGCTTTGGAATGCCGACTGCATCCACTTCATTGGCCTGGGCCACCAACTCCACTGCTGCCTGTGTAGCTCCACAACCAATGTAGATGGCGCAAAGGTCGTTGAAGAAACTGTCCACGCACCAGGTGAAGAACAGGATGAAGTAGAAGATGTGGAACTTGAAGCCCCATACCCCAGCTTGATGCAGGCCAAGAGCGATGATCAGGGAGACGTAGTGAAGGCTTGTGCCAAGGACTGCAAGCAGGACAAGCCAAAGATTGTTCGTAGCAATCCTGACGGCAACGGTGAGCTTGTTCTCTACGCCGAACGCGGGCAGTGATGACTTGATTCCTGACACGACCTGCCGCAGGGCTTTGAAGGCATTCCATGAGAAGATGCCATCAAGGATCACGAAAACGAAAGCCGCCACGATCATGCCGCTCATGATGATCATCCGTCCGGCACCTTCAGAGACAACGTTTGTGAGAAGATAGACCAGGAGCACTGTAACCAGCACTGTACCGGCGGCCACTTCACCGTAGATTGTCTTCTGCATGCATCTGACTGCCTCATCGCCTGCATGCAGCCGCGTTCGAGTAATCACCACCTTCTGTAGCAGGATGTTCGTGACCCAATTACTCAAGAAGGAAAGAAGCATGATGGAATTCCCAATGCTCATGCGTCCGCAGTGCTGGATCACAATTCCAAGCGTTCCGATGGTGTTTAGTAAGGCTGTGGCCAGAAAATACCTGAACGTCAGCTTGCCCAGAGCAGTTCGCGTGGGTGTTTGGTACAGCCAGACCAGTGACGCTGCAAAGCCTGCCCAAGACGTTCCCATCAGCGGCGCAAACAAGGGAACAGTGTGCAGGCCATAGTCGAAAGTGGTCACAAAGCAGGTTCCGGGAGACTCCAAGGTGAAGGGGACAACTAGACAGATGATCAGCGTCATGACGAAAGGGAGAGGCATCAGAACCAATGTAGCGGTCCGACTGGCTTCCCAGAAGCCACACAACCAGGAAGTCCCGAAAACACAGAGGCTTGACAGACCAGCAAAGATGATAACAGCAATGATACCACCAACCTCTGCTTGGTCATCTTGGCATGTCCTGCACGCATATGGGCAGTTCTCGATGATCTCCCTTTGGGTTTGAGTCGTGTATCCCAAGTCATCAAACCAGTCGATGCCAATCCTCGTGCAGTCAGACGCATACCAGTTGGTGCAATACCTTCCATCGAAATCCTTGTAGTTGTGGTTATCTTTGCATGCCAATGCTGTGGCCAACGAAATAGAGACCATCAAACCAAGCACGGTCATGGCTGCGGGCGCACACAGGAAAGTTTTCTTGCACCAGTGAAGCACTTGGGCTAAGCCTTGAGCCAGTAGCCGTTTTGGGTTTCGGAATTGGTTTAGAATCTAGGGGTTTATAGGTATTGGGTCACCATACTTTAAGAACGTGAAGAGATTTTGATTTGGCTGTGCGGGATTCAGCGAGTCGGCATATCAAAAATCATGGCAGGCACTCCATATATAATCCAAATATTTCCCCAATATAACCCCTATATAATCCCAGTTTCCATTTCATTTTCCATTTTCTTTTCCATTTGATTTTCCATTGTCCCAATATTACCCCGATAGGGTTACACTCTGCTCAAATCAGGAAGCCCGCCTCCATACATCTGTAGGGGGGGGTGATTTTATATTGGGATAATGGAAAAGAAAATGGAAACTACAGGGATTATATAGGGGTTATATTGGGGTTATATAGGGGTAATATGGNNTGGAAAAAAAATGGAAACTACAATATCATCACTGGCAGCCTCCTCATTCGTACAAAGAACGGACCTTCACATTTGTTTCCCGCGAAGGCCTTCTGTTGACTGCTTGCATGCCGATTCTGCCCCTTCAGAGATGAAACTTGAGTGAACATAGAAAGCCCATCCGATATCTAGCTGCCTTAGGCTGTTCATGGGCGGTATGAAAAGCATGATCTTTTCGGCTCCAGTCTGAACTTACATGGTAGTTTCCCAAAAT
>CAJNIZ010043990.1:0-43078 GCA_905231905.1 Symbiodinium pilosum
CTTTATCTGCGGAGTGGATCCGGCACTTTGATGAAATCTTGAAAACAATCCAGACCATTCTGGATAAAATCCAATAAGACGCCCTTCACTTCCTACCATGCACTGCCTGTAACTAATTGTCTGACTTGAGTGTAGTACACACTCCGTTTCACCTTCAAACGCCAATGACATCTGTCCGCGTGTACCTCAAATGGACCTCAAAATGATATTGGTAATTATTTAGGCCCTTAGGCCCCTGTAGTAGTTGGGGCTGAGCCTTCAGGATAAGGGCCTGGGATAGGTACAGCGGCGCCTTGAGGAAAAGGCTTTTCTTAGGGCATCCGTAGTTCAGGGGGCTTAGGGTTTAGGGGTTTAGGGGTTTAGGGGTTTAGGGGTTTAGAGGTTTAGGGGCCCAGGTAGGCTCACCAAGGCAACAGCACGAATCCCAGGCTCATGGTAAATTCATTATAAGTACTTGTATCGTCCCTGTGTACATCCTATTTCACATGCATAGTTGAGCTCACGGAAGAAAGTCCAGACTAATGTAGACCTGTGGCTAATAAACCCCCGCCTCTTAAGGGCCTTAACTTAGGATTCTTTTTATAATCCCTATTAAGGGGAGGGGGTTTACTACTCACGGATCTACGTTAGGGCATGGGACTGGAGAATACGGCACTTTGGGATCATTGTTGAATTTCCCTATTGTTGTATAAGGAGCTATTCAGAAGTGCCTTTGGGGCCTTCAAAGTACCGCCGAGTAGTTATTTGAAGTAAGAGACACAAGTATCATGTATGTGTGCTTGTGCTTATGTTGCTGTAATCTCTCCCTCTACTTGAAAGCTTACCGTTGAACAGGCTCTCAAATGCGTAAAGGTACAGACCTCGAGATTTCTGAAGTAAAAGGCCCCAGTAGATGCTCCAGGGTTTTCCATAGAGTTTGGTATGTTCTTTAGGGGTACCGAAAGGATGCCATGCGCCGCAGAGGGACAAATTCAGGGGCTCATCCGGCATGTCCAGAAATCAGCATGGTACGGTCCCTACATTTGAGTGCCCATCATATGGCCGGCTTTCCCTATTCTGGGACTAGTAGTTAAAGCTAGCCTTCACCCCCTAAGCTTTTCAAACTCCCCCATGCACGGGTCAGCACAGAACCTACGTAGTCGGTCTTCAGTTGCCTGCAGCTACAGGAGGTGTAGCACTATGAGAATGGGTGTTGCTAACTATCCCGCCTAGGCATGGTTACCTAGAATGCCCAGCTGGGTGTTCGATAAGCTATAGAAAACCTTAATCAGGGTGAGACATACAAATATACAGCGGTACATCTATACCCATATACTGGTACCCTAGATAGAATTTTCCATTTTCTTTTCAATTATCCCAACATAATCCTTATATCCCCCCTATATTACTATATTCTCGAGTGTTGTGGCAAGACTGTTGACACCGTCCTTGTCCAGAAGCTAGAAGCTTGAAGATGCTACGCGACGACTCTAGAAGCCAGCGTCCAGTCATCCCTAACTTTCCTCCCACTAACCTAAGCTCATTGGTTTAGGGTTTGGAGTTTAGGGTTCTTGGTAGGGAATAAGGGAATATAATCCCCATATAATCCCTATAGGATATATATCTTCTTTGATTTCCTACACGGCCCAGGAAGTAAGCCAAGGGACACCCCCAAACCCTGAATATCCTAAACCCTAAATCCTAAACCCTTATTCGAATGAAAGGACAGCTAAGACTTCTCAACTTCTCAGTGCTTTTGTCCCCCAGAGTACGCAGCCTGTAGAACGAACGGAGGCTGGCGCTGCGCCCGAAGGGCATATGACCTTCATGTACTATGGCGCTGACTCCAGTTCCATGGCTTCGCTTGGGACCTGAGGGTTTTGGGTTTAGGGTATGGATAGTTTGGGGGTTTGGGTTGGTAAGTTTCTCAGAATCTGGTGCCGTGGAGGCTTGCCTCAGGCAAGAACACGGACTTGGGAATAGAGCAACCCTAACAGGCTATGCAGGCCGAAGGATCCTGCTTCAACTGTCAGAAGCCGTGAGGATCCAGGATCTTAAATAAGGTTTAGGGGTTATAAGAGAGATAGTAGTAATGATAGTAGGAACACTGAGCCAAACAAACTTTTGGCTGTAAAGTCCATCAATAGTGGCTACTTTGTTTGCATCCGCAGGGAAACAGACGCCGGGCAGTGACCTAAGAAATGGGCGTTTCTCAGAGCCATGTCCCGTCTAGTCCTGTGTGCAGGCCCTCAGAGTCCACTTTGAATAAGTACCAGTATGGTGGTCCTAAATTCCTTGTACAATTTATGGTATAGGGTACCATCCCATTGATCTCACAGAATCCGGGCAATTATTTCGACCCCTACACCACACCTCTCAGATTCATACAGGCCTCCCTACTTTGGGAATTGGATGAAACCTGGGACGGGCGCATAACAGGGCTCGGAAAGCAGCACTCTTCAGACACTACCTCAGGGTTTTAGGGCTTAGGTTTTAGGGTTTAGTGGCCTAGGTTTTGGGGTTTATGAAAATGAATGCACGCTGCCCAGGCGAGATGTGGATTCCAATTCCTGCAAGCATGTGCCTCGTTTGCGTATGAGTGGTGCTCTACTTAGGGGTCAGGGGTACTTAGCGTGTATAATTCTGAGCCCCCATAAGCCCTAGGATAACCTCAGCTATCCCCATGATAAACCTACCTACTAAGTCCCCCCCCTATAACCTGAACCCTAAGATCGAAACAAATCCTAAATGGTGGTTCCCGTTTTGTACATTTTCTTCCCATACCTTTCGAAGTCCCCTGAACCTCTAAGTAGGGTTCTTGGATCTATGCAGTCTATTTCAGAGTGTCTTTGGGGTCAGCTCGGGAAGGCTCTTTAAGAACTTCCCCTGACCTGAATCTCCCTAAAATTCCACAAGCAATTGTGTTTTAAAAGGGGCTACGTAAGGATTCGAGTATATGATATCGGGGTTGTCCACGGGTATGTATGGGCTTAGGGTTTCCACGAAAACTAGGGGATCCGTAAATTGAGGATAGAAGGATTTGTTCTGTGTATTTTTGAAGGACCCTAGAAAATTGTAGTAAATGATGGGGACCCATCAGAAACTCCCATATCTTCCGAAAATTCCACGACGGTCTCGCTGGACAGTGCTGTTGTTCATAGTACGAGCTTAAGTCCCTGTACAACGTTCTTCTCACAGAATCACAACTGAGCAGCAGCTTCGGTGGGAAGCAAAACGATCCTGACAGGAATAAGATACTTGCTGTTCCTGCGAGGACTTCCATTGAAGAACCGCTGAGCTTTTCATTCTGTCATCATGTACCATCAATGCTGCTAGCTTCAGGCTCTTTAGACGTTGTTTGGGAAAGAGGGTTTTTCATTTAAAGGACAGAAGAGCAAGCGTGCCTGCCAGTTCATCGAGACCTGCAACCACTCTCCTGGCCTAAAATCGATTTCTCAAAAAGTTTCTTAGGTTGTGTCATTGCAGGGGATCAGTTAAGGCAAGCCTAGAAATTTCAGCCAAAGTTTCTGAATGGTCTAGTGGGGGCAAGGCTGTAGGATTTATTGGTTTCCTGACGGCTGCAGCTGCAACGGTTGTTGGGTTTGGGGTGGGTGGGGCGGGGGAGACGAAAAAGGCAACGCGAGTATCTGTTGGATCTAGAACTTGCAGAATCCGCAGGTGCCAAAAAGCGTCAGCGTTGGCTTAATGTTGGACCCTGTTTAGTATTGGCCCCCCCCCGCGCAATTAAAATCGATAAAAGCCTGGAATCTCGGTAGTAGCCTTGAAGCGGGTATCTGATTTCGTATTAGTGTAAGTACTGGCCCGGCACTACCATTAGAATTGAAACCTATTCAAACCCCTATTCAACCAATTGGAAAGCTGTTCAAAACAAATGTACACCTAGTTCGGTGCAAATATAATCTAATTAGAAAACCAATTGCCACTGATTAAAACCTAATTCAAATCAATTGAAGTCTAACATTTCAATGAAAACCTAATCAAATTTAGCTGGAAACCAATTTAAGATCAAGTAAGGGTCAAGTAAAATTACACACAAACAGCTCGAAACCAATTGAGAATCGAATGTAAGCCACTTTCGAATCTAATTACATTTACGCCAAATTCAATTGAAATCCGATTGAAACATATTGAGATCTAGCCCAAACCAATTGAAATCCAATTACGATTTATTTGAATCTAACCAAGTTCTATCGGAAATTCACTTAAAGCCCATGTAGATTCAAGTAAAACCAATTGTGATCAAATTGAAATCAATTGAAACCGATTGAAAATCGTTATCTGGCTTTATGGCCAAAGGCTCGGGGCCTTTTAAATTGAAATACATCCTTTAAACAACTGAAAACATGGACGGCTGGCGGAATGAATTATTATTCCGGACCCCTAAAACAATTCCTTATTGAGGATCCGGGCCTTTGCTGGACTACCCCCCACAAAAACTGATTGACCCTATGATTTCTAAAAATCCGGAAAAAGCAGTTTATGTGGAGCTGGGGTCTCTGAGATGACAGAATTTTGGATTCTCTGCTATCAGGCCTCATATGTAAGAGCTGTGATGCTAGAGCTCTAGGACTCTAGGATTAAGATCCTTTAAGGCCTTGAAAGCAGACCTAACCTAGGTAGAAAAAAACAGTTGTTTTTTCTAATTTTTGGTCCCAGAAAATTTTCTTATTCCGGACCCCATCAAACAATAGCAGATCCTGAATAATTTCCCCGAAGAAAATTCATTATTGCGGATCCCTATGCTAAACCGGGTCCGACATTAGCGACAAACCAAAGAATCCATACAGTGAACCGGTGATTGTGTTTATGTAGATCCCGCAAGGCGCAAACAACGGGCCTGTAGTACCCACAGTTGACTCTCTGTCCGTAACGGGCAGGGTATCCTCGACTTTCAATCTCACGCAGACACTGCGATAAGCATCTCACGAAGAACCTTGCTATCCATGCATACTGCGATCGAAGTTCTCATAGAACAACAGCCCTGAAGACGTCAAACCTTGGGCATCTACTCCGAAAGACAGCTTCCTTCAAAGGCGTCTGTCCAAAACCTTCCCTGTGCAAGGCAAAACTGTCAAGAATCCCCCAAAGTATAATGCTGAAAGTGAACATGACGCGATTGCCTGTTGTTGCCTCGATGTTAATTTCAAGGCACATTATCCTCCAACAGCTTGAGGCTTGAACTTTAAGATTGGAACCCTTAAAGTTTAGGTTTTTGGGGTTTAGGGTTTAGGGTTTAGGGAAGCAGTTAGAATACACTGAAGATGGAGAAAGCATTATTTCTATCTCACGAAGAAGAACCCCCCAGCCCTACGTGCTTGGGTTTCTGTCTCTGCTCACTTCGTATGGATGGCTAGTTGTGTGCGAGGTTCTGGGTTGCAGGGTTTAGGTAGGGTTTGGGTTTTAGGGTGTTCAATGGCGGTTATGATATGGTGGTGATGACTCCACAAGGAATGGTAGACCCCAAGCCGGCTATTCCTAAACCTAAACCCGAAATCCTAAACCCTAAACCGAAACCCCAAAACCCTGAATCCTAAGCTGAGGTATTCCTACGGGGTCAACGAAACCGACTGGGTGGCGCATGTGAGCATCTCCTCTGCGTCAGGCCTTCGTCAGGGTTTGGGCTACTGGAGAACCCCAACATGACTTACTGGTGGTTAGTAGGGAATCAGGGACTATGTTTTATAGGACTATGTTTCCCCTTCTTCCCTACGCACCAGCAAGATGAGTGGTTCTGTATCTGTATCATGAAGACCTGACGAGCGGAGTCCATTTGCAGATCTTGAATGACAGGGCCACTCGGTCTTCCCAAAAGGGCAGTTACCTTGTGAAAATCTCCACGTGTTCTTTGCTTACTAGTTTATAGCAAGGAACGGAGGAACGGATCCCTGTACCTGCCCGTGCAGAATTCCCAATGATGCAGCATAGTTTTCGTGTGCTTTCCTAAGCCTTGGACCGTCAACTTGGACCCCTAGACCGTTAAACCCTAAACGCTAAACCCGTAAGCCCTAAATCCTGAACTCCTAACCCGTAAACCCCAACCCTAAACCCAATCCCTAAACCTTAATTAAACTTTACCAAACACCAGAGAGTTTGGGGGTTCAGGAGATCCACTGGCGGTCACCTTACCAAGCACACCGCTGCGCGACAACGCCACGCACCTCTTGGCTTTTGGCTCCTCAGACACTGGAGCGCTTTGAGCTGCAATGAGTTTAGGGTTAAGGGTTAGGGTTTAGGGTTAAGGTTTTAGGGTTTAGGGCTGGAAAGGCGCTGGATGGGTTGACCGGGTTGGTTGTTGGTCCAGTGCTTGGACCTGCTTCTCCCTTGCGCATCAGTATGTTGAACTCCCCGCAGTGCAGGACCAGATTTTCACCATCAGCCAATATCCAGCCCCTATAACTGGCAACATTCACTATGTCGGGGTGGGAGTTCGCTTTTTATCAATTTCTGCTTTCCAAAAGGAAAGCAGATGGTCAGGCCCGGACAGTAGTTGGGGCATTTTCCATGAATCCTTTGTAGGCTTTAGCTATACGGTTAACTGTTTAGAGCTCTTTGATGAAGAAAGTGTTGCAGTAGCACGGCGCTCCGTCATGGAAGCTTCCAGTCCCAAAGCATACTCGGAGGACTCGTTACCGCAGGTGGTTTGGAAGGGCAACATTCCTGCTAAACGCCCCAACCCCACTGCAGTAGGCCATGTAATCTGAATGTCCTGCCAGACCTAGGACCTTAGCAAGGATTCTACTGAAGTACTTTAGGGTTACCAGGCCTGCTGGAAAGGGAGGCTATTGTCTGGTACAGGGTGTCAACAGAAGTTGTACTAGGATTGAGCAACCCAACACCGCCGTCCAAACAGTGAGATCTTCCGAAGTCATCTACGCATATTGTAAACGCCTGTTGAGGTTTAATGCCGATCTTGCATGGCATCTCACGTTAGAGTGCTTGTGAGCTACCCACTACTCTGCTTTGTTCTGCAAGCTAACTTGAGGACAGCTACCAGCGGCTTGGCAGAAGTTGGTCGCTGACGATTCTGATGGTGCTTTGTAAGATGCTTCAGTTTCGGCAAGTACAGTCATGGCTTTTTTGGTACCGCTTGTCTGGGAGCAGGGAGCCTGGTAAGGTGGAAAGGCCTCCCGCGCCAGACCTTATCCGCTTTGTCCGATCATGCGGGGTGGGCGCAAGAACTCGTATCTACCACCAAAACCACCACAGCGAAAATGCCACCACTTCTAGCATGTCGTAGCTTTCAAAAGCAGGGAAGGCGTGCTCCTTACATAAACGCATGAACAAAGTATTCTCAGAAGCGTTTGTATCATGTAGCCACCAAACTTTGTGGAATGTAGCCTATGATTCCATTTTTCAATATCAGGTCTTCAGCAGTCATTATGCGGCGGCTTGGAGTTCTGCATAACTTCTGGTGTATGAGGTCCGCAGCAGTGGCATTCACTGACTTGGTGTTGCCAACGGCGGTAGCCTCCAACGTGACTGGGCTGCAGCAGTTGCCTGGGGCCCCGGGTTGGGTTTATTGGGGTTTCCTCGAATTGGGGGTCTGCTTCTGCGGATCCCCATAATGAGGACTATGAAAAATCTCATATCCTGCTTGGACAGAGAGAGGATGGAGGACTCGGGGTTTCTGTACATCATGCTTTTGTTTTGTGGAATTCGAAAGCATTCCGTCCCCAAAGCCTGAACCTTTAAAATATGGATTCTCACCTGTTGGTGTCCTCGTACTGCTATTTGAGGCTACGGGCCAAAACACAATGGCACTTTGAATGTAGGAAACCTCAAAAGAGACCATAATGCAGGCAGAGACCCGTAACAGGCGAATATGCGCAGTTGGTGCTTCCCATTCCCCCTGTCCTTAGTTAACCCTGAGCTCGGGTGTTCCAAGTGCAGAGCGCTGTGTCTTGCAGTTTGCCCAGTCCATCTGATGGTTGGTATTACCGACTGGCCTCCATTTGTACTATTAAAGGTCCTCCTCCATACATCTGTTTATCTATCTATCCATCTATCTACCTATTTATCTATAAGCGGCACACGGGACGTTGGGAACATACTTTGATCTCGCATCTTCAGAGTAAGGGCGACTATACTGCCATGGCAAATACCCTGCTCTTTCCTGCCATTCTCAAAGCTAGCTGCTAGCTGTTTGAGTAGTTTGCTTTTCTACTACTGCTGGTCTTTGATGCAAACAACTCCTTTTTAAAGCTACTTCTTGGGGTCGAAACTCCAAACTGGTGTCTCAACGTCATGCGCAGTCTTTCGTTGTGCTCATTTCGAAAATGATCTGGAACTGGCGGTAGAGGCATACGACGACTTTGGGACGGACAATGAAATGACCCAACCGTGTGCATGAGAATTGAAGCTGGGTTCATCACTTCCCCGCCCCCACCACCTGATGCTTGACATTCGCTTCATGTAGAACTCTACCGCACTGGTGGCATTCATTAGTAGACTTTGGAGGTTTGGTATGGTATGGGCGGGAGGATGCAGGAGGTGATCAGCTGGGACAGCGATGAAATTCTGAAGGGAATGGCCGTCCCTGGCACATACCATCACGGAACACACTGGTACTTTGTAATGTGTGCATTGTAGAAGCTTGACGTTTTCGAGTATTTGACCCGCCTAACCTCGAGTATGAGTATACCATATGAGCTACAGTCTAAAATCAACGTATCCCCCTTAGTAACCGGCCCCGGTTGTACCTGTTAGAAGCCAGGTGACCTTCGTGGATGCTGACCCTGTTGCAGGGAGCTATGCTGGCCCGGTGACCTTCCTTCGTTCCGAGAACCTTGGGCCGAATTGAAGCGATCTTTACTTCAAAGCTTACATGAGCCCATCCACAGACAGTCGTGAGATTACAACCATACTCCTTGGTGCTTCTATACTCCCTGTGCGGTAACAAGCTTTCTAAGCGGCCTCTGTTCTCTGAACCTCAGGAACGAAGAAAGCATCACGCAGTACTTGCTCTACTGGGGTACCAGCGTCTTGGCAGCTTCCTTGCCCTCTTTGCTTGCTGCACAGGCTTTTCCTCTGATATGCACGGGTCTTTCTCAAGCTTAGGCCCCTTGGCTTTACCCTAAAGTTTTTCAAAATTAGAGCCTGCTTGTATACCCGTAGAATTTCACGAGCTCAGCGATCGTTTCTGTACCTCTGGGATGCGACAATGGCCACTGAACAGACCGAGGACGTTGAGAAACTGTCGAATCTCTAGCATGATATCCTGCACAAGCCCTTGGCAATCCCCTTTGCAATAGCATTTATAACCCAAACAAGGGGCACATACACTCAAGGGTTGGCCTGCCAGCCAAAACTCTAATGAACATGTCACAAGTCCTACGCAGCTATGTAAGAGATTGTCAAAACTGGTCACCTGTTCGGGCCCACTTAATGTTAGGGGCCCTATACTGAGGAACCCAAAAGAGGCCATAGTGATGACAACCTGCGATCCATGCATTACTTTATTTGTCTACCTGTCCAGGCATTCACGCTGTAGACCGCCAAGCTATCTGCATTCCGCGATTAGACAGAAGTGCACTGCGAATTCAAACGTCCCGCGTGTAACTGCCCAATGCGTAGTTTTCATTCCAACCCGGCCCAAACAGATGGGAGCTATTGACTGTAGTCTTAACTGGTGGTTAGCAGGGAATAAGGGAATATAATCCCTATGTACACTCTAAAAAATGCATTCCCGCATTCCCTACTAACCCCCAGTAGGTATAATACTATAGTATACCAGTTTCCAGTCTCTTTTCCATTGTTCCTTATGTATAACGCCTATATCTATACACACACATTCACCCTATTATAGAGACGTACTTTTCATTTTCTTTTCCATCAAGCCCTGAGCCTCAAACTCTGAGCCCTCGACCTGTATAGCTCCTATGAGCGACTGTCAATATCAGGGTTACTAAGGGGCCCTTAAGGGTGGACCTGGGTGTCCCTGTTATAGTTTAGTAAAGTCCTAATAGAGTCGGAACCCCATGTCCATCAAATTATGTAAGAAATTTTGACTCCCTAAATCCCTAATCCCTAAACCCTAAACCCCCTAAACCCTAAACCTTAAATCCCTAAACCCTAGACCCTAACCCCCTAAACCAATATGACAGGTGCCACGGTCCCAGCTCTGGACCTTGGCCCTCTGAGCAGCATCTCTGTGGACCTCTCCTTCCAGTGCACACCATCCCAGGTGCGATCCTTTGGTTTAGGGTTTAGGGCTTTTAGTGTTTGGGGTATATAGGGTTTAGGGTTTAGGGTTTTAGGGGCTTGAGTTTTGGGATGTTATACTTCCTGGAGGTTAGTGGGGAATACAAATTCCTTGTTTCCCTACTAACCACCGGCAAGTTAAGGGATTAAGTGTTCGAGTTTAATGTTCGCCGAAGGGTTTGGGGCTGGGTGTTTATGGCGACGGTTTGGGGTTTTGTATTATGGTTCCAGGGTTCGCTTCCCAACATGGTGCCAGTCTGCACAGGGGGAATTGCTATCGTCAGGGCAGTGGGGCGGGCTTAATTCTGAAGCAGGATTTGATTCAGGCTTTCCCGAGTATGTTAGGCACTCATAGTAGTAATAAGAATAACAACAGAAATAATGTACTAATAGTAAGAATACATCCCAATGTATATGTGGGCCAAAGCTAGGTACTTTGGGTTGGTTATGGTGGTCTGGGTTTTTTTGGATATAGGCACCTCCAAGAAGCCGCCGTAAAGCCCCAATAGCCTTTAAAGGAGGCAGAGAGTCATGGGGACTTACTAAGTAGTTTACCAGCCCTTATAAGCCATATGAGATATCATCAAAAATTCTTAAAGGGGGGTTATATAAAGGAATATATAGGGGACTACTATAGGGGTTATTAAGGGGGATACTAGGGGTTTAGACAATGGCTCATATAATAACCCCAATTATCCCCATTGAATATGAACCTACTTGCTAAGTCCCCAAAACCCTCCAAGAAATAGTTCCTGGCAGTTTAAGGCCCATAGTACAAGTGCATAGCAAATCTCCATGGGGGTATGATGATGAGGGTCCCAAGTAACCCTAATCCCTGAGCCCCGAACCTCCAAATCCTTAACCTTGAAACCTCCCTGGTACCAGGGATACTTTACTGGGGCAATGGCATTGACTGCCACATGGTCCCATGTGCAGAACGCGTATTCGCTGGATGCTCCAGAGGTTGGGGGCTTCTCAAAACATGCTCCTTATCGTTTTGTTTTTTGATCTCCTCAGATTTTTAGGGTACCAAAACCCGTACCATAAATTTCACAATCTTTCATATTATCCTCAGAAGGGAACTTCACAATCTCTGGGCGGGGACTACGTGGTATATTTCTTGCAACCCCTAATAGCCCCAGCTATCCAATTTCCCCTTACTAAGTCCCCCGACCCCCGAAACCCTTAAACATAGCCCAACAGGCCATTATTCTACATACTGTTGGGGTCCAGGTAGTTCCATTTTCTTTTCCAAACCCCAAACCCTCCACGTAGCCGTTGTTTCGGGAATCCTGAGGTGCGGGCATTGCAGCAGAGCTGCGAGCAGTTCTGCCTGACGGGGCTGCCAACATGTGCCGGCTTCGCCATGTATATATACCCAGAGTTTACATCAGGACAGGGCAGTTTAGGTTTAAGTTCGGGCTTAACTAGTGGTTCAAGGGATTTGGGATCGGGGGTTTCGGGTTTAGTTGTTTGCCGGAGAGCCTTTGACGCGAATGAGGGACATGTAGTTACTACAGGACCATGGCCGACGTGAAAGATTGATGCCAATAAACCCCATAAGATACAGTAAAACTGCGTTGAGTCAGGATGTGAATACTTCGGGCTAGACATCGACCAGGGCTATTGGGACCAGAGCTTCTCCACAAACAGCACCAACTTCATGACCCTTTGCCAGAAGACATCCCTTCGCGGATCTTATGGTACTTTGATGTTGACATCTACGACAGCACCCGCAAGCATGACCCATCTGGTGGTCGTCAGCGCCTATGAGAACATCACAATGGCCACTGGCGCTGGGGTGGCACTCTTGGACTACAGCACGGTCAACGTCTCTGCCACCAACCTGTCCTTCGAGGATACGAACCCTATGGCAGGCTTCATTGAGGGGACCATCCATGTGGGTGCGGCCACAGACGAGTCAGAGATTTCCGGCTACGCGATCTACTGGGGTCAGAGCAACTCAACGAAGCTGGATGGCGGGGAGCCAGGATTGTATGCGGAGTTCTTCGAGATGGCAAGCTGCCCCTGCACCAGCTGCTCTGTGGACTTTGCTTCGCTAGGTCATCCCATCCTCCAGCAGGGAGAATCGGAGAACCTCTACTCCTTTGCTCGGCCTTTGGGTTCCTTGTTTGCATGGCCGGGTGTCAATCGAAGCGAGTACTTTGCTGCCCGGTGGCAGGGAAGAGTGGCAGTGGTCATTCCAGGGTCATACTCGCTGACCATGAATCTGGGTTGCTGTTGAGGAACTTAAAGTAAGTTACTATATTGGGGAAACCCTACTATTTACTATATATACCCATTATGGAAACTTAAACCCTAAACCCTGAACCCTATATAACCCCATTATAGTAGTTTCCATTTTCTTTTCCATTATCCTTATATTTACCCATTATGGTAACTTGATTTAAGTTCCTTAACAGCAACCCAGGAATTCTGACGATGGAGCACGCCTCCTCATCGATGGAGAAGTGGTAGCCTCAACAAGCGGCAGCACTGGAGCAACTTCTACCTCTGGCTCACTGCCTCTGCGCGCAGGAGTGTACAGTGTGGCTGGGTTGCTGTTAAGGACTTGAGTTACTATAATAAGCAAGCCCTGTTGTTTGCTATGTACTCATATTATCATGGTAACCTACTTTACGCTCCTGAACCGCAACCCAGGTGGAGGTAGAATACTACCAATGTCGCGGCGCCTCCGGACTCTCAGTCCAGGTGAATGGTCCTGACACTGGCTACATGGAATCTGGGCCCAAATTAGTACCTAAAAATCCCGCGTTGTATTGGGCTATATTGGGTTTGTATTGGGATAATGGAAGGTAAAATGGAAACTACTATTGAGGGTTTAAGTTTTAGGATTCAGGGTGTAGGGTTTAGAAGCCCAAATTAGTAGATTTTTGCTGTCTTCCATGCCATCCACACCATTACATCTAGCCGTGGGGTCCCCTTCATGGATTTGAAGCCCAAAATGGCATCCACGATCTCATTTTCCGCTTATAGCCCCCCTTAAGTAGATAGAGTGTGGGTTATATGGGGATCTTAATATACTATACCCAAAGCCACATTCTATCTACTTAAGGGGGACTATAGCCAGCTTTAATCCTAGGATGTGAGCCTTTGGTCAGTTGCCCGGCACGGGCCGCTGGTGCGGCCAGCGCTGCTTGTTTTGAGCAAGGCAGGATCGGACCTCACTGGGGCCATACCTCAGGGGACCATGGTTCCAATGGGAGCTACACATTTGCTGGCGTTTGCCCAGTCTTTGAACGGTTTCGACTCCATTTCCTGGATCAGCCTTGAGATCTCCGACCTCATCCGTCCCACTGGGGCTGCTCAATCGCTCAACTTCACGGACGTAGATCCCGCACCCGACTCCATTGCCGGCATGTTGTTGATCAAGCGTGCCGTTTCAGAGCAAGAGGTGAACTTCTATAACGTGTATTGGGGCTCCAGCGCTACGGAGATCCTGAACTTAACCTCCCGCAGTGTGAGCAGCTTGAGTGACACCCGTCCAACGTGTAGTGGTCCAAGCTGCAGCTCAATTCAGATCACTGAAGGAAGCGGCGAATGGACCGTATCACGCTCGTCCTACAGCGACAATGAGGAGGCGTCCATCACCCTGCTCGGGCCGGCCGAGATTCGCTTTACGTACCTGCACACAGAGCGATGCTGTGACAAGCTCCAGCTCCTGGACACATTTTATTCTGGATTCACCACCCCGGCCAACACCATCACCTTGTCCGAAGGGGTGCATGTAGCCACATGGAGTTCGGATTTCAGTGTTACCCACAGAGGCTGGAGCTTCACCTACGTCTACCAAGGAGTGAGCTCAGGTCGTCCTGGCCTCATTGCTAGCCTACCCAAGCCAGAAGGCCAGCAAGACCTTGCCTTGCCAATTGCTCCACAGCCGCTGGTGGGGACACACTTCATCGTCAAGTTGGCCTATGACCTCATCGAGAGTGATGCTTCCATTGCCTTGGCGATCCAAGACGTAGCCCCCAACCAGCTTGCCATTGACACCTTTACCTTCACCGACACAGACCTGGGCACCGGGGTCATTGGCGGACAAATCAGTATCTCGACGGCCGCCTCCGTGTCAGGTTTCCGGGTCTACTGGGGACAGAACCTCAGGTGAGATGAGTCTTTGATTTTCCTTCTTCTTATCCCTGTCCTTGTATGAGGTAAGAAGTAACATAGATGAAGGGCGCATCCTTCCCTACTTGTTAATATGTAAAGAGAATGTGTCTTTTGCTCCAGATCTGGACCTAGGAACAGCACACACCCCGTGCCCGGTGGCTTCCCGGGGCTCCAGGCGGAGTACTGGTATCTGACACTGGCCTGTAAACCTCAGGAAAATACTAGCTTATTCCTAGGTTTCAAAGACTCAAGTTACAACCGAGCTATAACCTACATCCCGTTTGTGCTACGATTGTATATACATATATATATATATATCACTGGTATGTACGAACATACTTACCTAGATGTAATCTGAAAACGTATGGAAACCCTGCCGGTTTGCAGGGATCCAATACGAGAGCCTTTACAACTATAGCATCCAAATATGAAACAGATATCTATTCTAGAAGCTCTCACAGCTCTCATATCCGACCTTTGATGTCAAAAAGCCGTGCATGGGACCCCAAGCACCTCATACATTGGGAACGAATGTATTCTGGTATGAGCAGGTTATGCTGAATTTGCTTTATCAGCACTAGCCTGAAATGCTAAGCCCTAAGCCCTAAGCCTAAGGCCTCAATCCTTTCTCGAACCCCAAGCCCCGGAAGCTCTAACCCCCCTGAGCCCTAAACGCATAGCCCAACACCTTCGTCCCTATGACTTAAGCCCAGGACATCAAATGGCTATGAAGTCATCCCGAACCTGGATGCCCTGCCACCACCCGACCTCCTGCCACTGGATTCTTATGAGACTAATTAGGGTTTAGGATCTAGGGGGTTTTGGATTAGGGCTTAGGGATTTAGGGTTTTTGCGATTCGGGCTTAGGGTTTCATTCCACAAGAGAATTGAAGATGGGGTCCCTGATGGACAAAATTTAGGGTCCTGGTTGGGTAGTTTCCATAAATAGGGGGACCCAATATAGACCCCCAAATACCATAATCCTTGGTATTGGGATCCCCAAAACGGTACCCCCATTTTCGGGAAGCCACATTGATGAACAGAAACATTCATGTGCATCATGCTACATCCTACGAAGTACTCAAATGCTATAATTTGTAAATAATCGCTGAATGAAGAACCAGATCTGGGGCTCCTGAAAGCAGGGTAGCGTGGAAGATTCTAAGAAGTTCCTGAATACGTTTTGTGTGGCAGTTTCTTTCTCTATGTTTTCTGTCGTGCGAAGGAACCGAAGTAACACGGAAGATAAACAAATAAGCCAGGGATCCAGAAATGGCCATTCAGGGTAGCGACTTATGCGCACCCTACGTGAGTATTCTGGTGGCCAGGAACTGCAAGGGGTGGCAATAAGTTTCTTTATGGTCATCAAGGGTATACTCGCCAAGAAGCCGGCATGTCCATCAGCCAGGGAAGACTGCATAAGCAGCACTGACTGTAGCACACATGCACCCTCATGCATCCAAACAAAATCAACCTATAGCCCCCCTTAAGTAGATAGAATATGGGGTATATGGGGATCTTATTGTAATATACCCAAAGCCATATTCTATCTACTTAAGGGGGACTCTAAACCCTATAACCCTAAATAGTAGTTTCCATTTCCTTTTCCATTATCCCAAAATTACCCCAAAATATCCCCTATAATCCCTATATAAACCCTATACTCCCTATAAGCCAAGGCAAGTGGAGAACCAAGTGTGGCATCCACAGACCAGCTTCGCTTTCCCGGGCGTGGCGGTTGAGGATCAGTTTGCTGCAAGGTGGAAACATGATCGTTGTTAAGAAGTGTGTGTGGGCCTTTGTCGAGTAAGAGCACGAAATATTGTCACTGTGCAAGACATGCAAGCTTGATCTTTAATCTCGTTCAAACTAGATATCTGCTCTCATCAGGCTTCATCACCTCCCCCAAAGTAAACAACCCATCCGTAGCATGAAGCTTTCCTATAAGGGACCGTAGTCTTGGGGGTGCGTTAGTATGAAGAGGAGGTGCCTGTGTTCTGGAACCCAGTGTGTTCTGGAACCCAGGACTGGCTACATCAGCATTGCCACAGGCGGCAATTACATCTTCACACTGAACTCTGATGAGGGGAGCCGGTTCCTAGGTATTTTGAAATCACTGAGTTGGTAATCTGCAACACTTTGGAACCCAAACTGTCAGGTTACGGAGAACCCCCAGTGAATCAGTTGTTCATTTGCGCAAGGCTTGCTCTTGTTTTTTTTGTGAGAACCCTCGAATACTTAGTCAATTCGCCTGTTCGGAAAATATGCTCGTTCAGGAATCAAAGGGCGTCGTATCCCATATGTGACCCAGGCTGTACATCAACGAAGTGCTCATCGTGAACAACGATGGACTCCACGGAATGCAGGCTCTAAGTGGAGATGCCTACTTATATCCAGGCATGCATTCTATCAGGGTGGAGTACTTCGAGATGGACGGCGACCAAGGCATCATTCTTGAGTACAGCGGCCCGGGAACCGGAAACGTGCGAACCGTGGTGCCAGCAACTGTGCCTGGGTTGCTGCTAGGGGGTTCCATGGAAGTCCATCCGGCATGAGTCGGTTTTCCCACATGTTCATACAGTTGACTTCTAAATCTCTAAGTTACCCGCAGCTTTGCAATGAAACGCTGGAATCAAGAAGGGCTGTGCTGGGCAAGCCCAGTTTAGTTAGCGAGCCTACCCATCTTTTGTGGGGTCCTTTGGGCTTCAAGCGTGTGTTTTTCGCCTGCTCTAATACTTGGATTTCACTTGCTTTTGGGTTTGGTTGTCATTTGGCTTGAACTCATTTGTGGCATGTAGCTTTCAGTGGCCCTGGACTTTGTGACTTTGGCTTCAATGGGCTCCTTTGAATAAAGCAGTCCAACCCTAAACCCTGAACCCTAAACCCAAATTGGTCATCTGAAAAGCATCTTGCACTAACCTGACAGCCTACATACTGACCCTGCCAACTTCTGAACTGTGATGAACAATATCGGACGAGGCCTGTCATGGGACCGGCTCACGCGAGTAGTTTCTGTTGGAGGGTACTATGGAACCCAGTATACTGTAACATCGAAGTCCGTGAATACTATGGTACCCAGTATGGAGTAAGATTATATGGGGGTTTCCCAAATTGGGGGTATCATTTTGGGGTCCCAATAATAAGGACTATAGTATATTGGGGTCTATATTGGGGTCCCCCTATTTTGGGAAACTACCATATCCTCCTTTTGGGCATGAGGGTGCTCTTTCATCCTAAGTGGCCTCGCTGCCACATTCAGGTATCGCGTCACATCCTACAGATCGCCCCAGAGCCCCACAAAAAATGCAAACCCCATGCATTCGGGCTCAGAATATTCTGAGCTGCAAAAACACGGACTTACTTGTGGCTTGTCCCATGCTGCTTTGCAGTCAGAATGGGAGTTGCGCGATCCCAGCGCTGGGGGTTATTACACCCCCAGAGTATGCCGCAGCAAAAAGACAAGTGTTCACGCGAGGGCGAGAGATGGGTTAAGTACGGGTGTAGCCCAAAACAATGAGCCCTGAACCTATCAATGGGAGTACGTAAACAAGGGTTTACATGGTAGTTTCCCAAAATCTGCGGTACCATTTCGGGGTCCCAATTGTATGAATTAGAGCATTTTGGTGTCTAGATAGGGTCCCTTATTTATGCAAACTACCAAAACAATTGGTTAGCCTAGACTGTAAACCCGAAACCACAGGTGTTGCGGCACGGCCCAATGGACAGCTCCCTTGTGGGCGAGTGTGTGGCTCAAGCTGGGGCATGTGCTTGGACGCCCAATTCATGCATTTTGGGGCTTAGGGTTTTACAGGGACATATAGGGATTTGAAGGGCCTTGGGTTTCTCACAAATCATTGGCCCTTTCGGGTGGGTGCTTGAGAGATCGCTAGAAGACTTTCTTGCCAACCTATTCTAGCCTCAATGCATGGTGCAGTGAGTAGCATTCTCACAGGGGATACGCCGGTTCCCCCAAAGAGTATGACTAAGTTCTCACCCCATTCGTCCCTGGCCACCTCCGTTTTCCACTTCACATTCCATTTGCTTTTGCATCGGGTTTTGTAATAAGGTAACATAATCCTGAACCCGATGCTCGCCTCCCCGAATATTAAAAAGCTCCCCGCCACCCCACCCATTTCTAAATGATTCAGCTCTCGAAATTTTCGCTAATTAGCGGGGAATATCATCGAAAGAACTTGATAGAGCCTCGTCTAATAGCCACTAAAACACTATGAACTAGTTCATGAACTACATACTTCGTTGATAGTTTTGTTTTAAGTCCACTTTGGAAACATCTTCTGTCACGAATACAAAAAAGCCTAGGAGTCGAAGGAGATAAGGAGTTCCCTCATGTATAGCCTTTATGGCTGTTATTCACTCTCCTTTGTCAGAGCCGAGGGAACAGCAAGAAACTAGAACATCAAAGAGGTCTCGAAGTCTAATCTGGGTTTCTTCATATTCTTTTTCAAAATAGAGTTTGCTAAGAATAACATCCAGTACATCAAGATGTCCCTCATGTAGTCGAATTGTGAATTTAGCTCAAGATTGAGGCGGTATTTGGTCCTTGAAAAAGCAATTGAATTCCCATCTTTAATGCTGAGCTCTGAATTATATCACGATTCATGAAGGGGTGGAGGGAGGGGGCAACCGGGATGTATGGTTCATGGTATACAAAAAACATCCCGCATGTACGCTTTATAAGCAAAATAAGCGGGAAACTAAGGAGATCCTACATTCCAGGAAGATTTCCAGTAGATTCTTCTATATGCGCTCCCTTATTTTTCCATTTAGAAAATATAAAAAAAAAACGCTAGGAAATTACAGATGCCCCTTATCCTTTCTGATTCCTCAGTATATAGGCCACCATAGGCCACCTAATGGCCTCAGAACACCCCCTCCTTCAGAAGTAGGGAGATCCCCATTGGCCCCTTTTAACAGTAGTCTTCCTCTTCAGGATGTTTCGTCCTCTGGAGAAGCTATTTGATATTAGGGGCGGGGTTTTCAGGGTGTAGGGTTTAATTAGGGCGTTTAGGGTTTAGGGTTTAGCCCTGTTGAACCCCGAATAGCATAGTAGTTTCTATCGCGGTGCTTTCATTCCTCAACCCTAAAACCTAAATTCTTTCAACAAGGTAGTAGTTTGCATTTCATTCCCCATCTGCTTTTCCATGTGATTCTCCACTCCAGCCCTAAACCCCGAACCCTAGATCCTAAACCCTGTACCGTAATATCCGACATCCTAAAGGCGCTGATGCAAAAGGGTCCTTCAAAGAATCCCTTAAGATTCAGTTCCCCTAAATAAGGGGACCCCAATACATACCCCAAAGCACTGTATTCCGTAGTACAGGGAGCCCCAAAATAGTACCCCTAATTTTGGGAACCCCCAGTTGAGGTGCCTGGCAAGTGAGCAACCTAACCGTCCCAGAAGGGGCCTCCCACCTGCTGGCACGAGCCTATGACCAGGAAGGCGAGAGTACCTCAGGCGGGAGGGGAGGTCGGTTTAAGGGTTTAGGGTTTAGGGTTTAGGGCGGGAGGTCGGTTTAGGATTTGAGATTTGATAGTTTCCCAACATAATTTCCCAAAATAGTTTCCCAAAATAAAGAGACCCCAATATAGACCCCAAAATATTATAATCCTTATTATTGGGACCCCCAAAGAAGTATCCCTAATTTTGGGAAACACCCATTTTGGGCTTGTGTTGATGTAGGGTTTAGGGTTTAGGATTGAGGGTTTAAGGTTTAGGTTTACGGGTTTAGGGTTAGGTTTAGGGGCTAAGGTCTACTTGGAATACTGGCAGTTTGGCCCAGTTTCAGGTGGGTTCCTGGTTTGGCTACTATTGAGGTCAAGGTACATTTAGGGTATCAGATTTTGGGTATACCCCTGGGTCCATGAATTGTAAAGTACTGAGGGTTTCTAGCCGCAAAAATTTTGAGGAATCCTGGTGTAGTCCCGACAATCTAGGGCAGTCTCAGGCCCTACCCCATTTGTTGGATGCCTAGGTTTCTGAATAAAACAAACGAACACCAATTTCTGCTCACTATGCGGACCCCCAGAATTTATGTGGAAGCCTGATTAAGGACGACCGTTTCCTCATAGCATTTTCCTAGCCATGACTATACTCTGCTACAGGTATTTGGGCCCCACGCAGTGCCATCCATGCCAATACATAATCCCTGTATGTGTAGTTCACTTCATAGTCCCTATCCAGGGCCTGTTCGAATCATTGAGGCCCTTGCGAAATTTAAAACTCAAGCTACTCTAAGCCCTATAACCCCAAACCCTAAGCCCTAAATATGAGGCGCCTCCGTCCTGGTTGGGGATGCATCAACGCCGACGCAGACTGCTCAGGGTATGTACTTCCGAGACACGGACCCGGCTTCCGGCCAGGTACTTGGGAGATTTAGGGCTTAAGGTTTTAGGGTTTAGCAGGGTTTCAGGGTGTTGGGTTTAGGGTTTGCTTACTGGGGCAAGTAGGGAAGAGAATCTAACCCCATATAATCCCTATACTATATATATATATACATATGTACACACATACATTCTCTTGTTCCCTACTAGTCCCCCGTAAGTTTAGGGCTAAGGGTAGGTATAGCCGAATTGAAGTTGGTACTTTTTTGCCCAGCTAGAATCGCGGGGGCTAATAAGTGGGGTTTAACACTCAAGAAGTTCTGTCTTCTCTGGATACGTTTGGTTTCGTTTCTTAGATACAGATGCCTAGCTGTTAGTAATACCATGTACTCAAACCAGAACAGAGGGCAAAGGGTTTAGGGTTCAGCCCTAATCCTAAACCCTAATCCTAAACCCTAAACCCATTCATACGCAGGTAAGTGGAACCATCATTCTCGACGGCGCGGAGGATCCCAGCCAAATCTCCCACTACGTCATTTACTGGGGCAGCTGTGTCAGGTTTAGGGTTTAGGGTTTAAGAGGAATAGCTGTGATCATTTGCGATTTTGATTGAGTCGCCGACCCTAAGCATTAAGCCCTGAGCCTAAACTTGTTAATCTCCTCCCCTGATAACACACCCCTCCCCTGCCTGCATGCCCTCTAATAACACATGCTCCCCGCTTTTTACTGATACTAGAATGGGGAGGGTTCTTGTGAGAGGGGCCGTGGTGTTTGTGATTAGGGGGAGGGGATTACACCTCTTATCCAAGCCCCCGACCTAGCCTCCCGCAAGCCCGAGCTAATTGCAAACAGGCAGCTCGCCCACTGCTAAGATGGGCGATCCTATTGCTACCATTGCTGCCAATAGCAGCGCAACTGCTTCCAGGGGTTGCTCAGCCTTGTTCAATGGGGATTCAGAGTTTAGGGTTCAGACGATTTAGGGCTCAGGGTGGGTTGGGCGAGGTAGATCTGTAAACATTTTTTGCAGGCTTCACTTGCCCAATCTCCATGCGATCCCGCAAGAGAATTGGACATCCACTCTTTGATGCCAGTCTGCCATATTCGCATACTCAGCGTACTCGATGGAAATCTAGACGTCCATCCATTCACTAGGTGTCTATTCGTACACGTCAATCATCTTTGTAATCCGAAGTGCAAGCCTTCCCCTAAACCCTAGACCCTCAACCTAAAACCCTAAACCCTACACCCCCAACCTTTTGAAGCGAGTTGTCCCTGTTAAGGCCCCTGGCCTCCAGCAACTAGCAAAGGGTTCATTTAGCTGTATGGTTTCTACCTGGGCCCCAAAATAGCTTTCGGAAGAGCCCCATAAAGCAATGATGTACCTGCATGAACCCTTTGGGCCTTTGGGTGTACCTGCCCTAAATGAAATGAACCGGTCACCCTACACCCTTAAACCCTAAACCGCCAACCCTAAACCCTTATGAAACCGCCTCAGGTTCCTGCGGAGTGAAGGGGCCGGATAGCACCCCCTTGCGCTTCACTCGAAATGGCGTGAACGGGCCAAAGATCGTGAACGGGCAGGATGCCACACCATGTGAGTGGAGGAAGGGCTGCCTGAAGATTGTGCTCCATTTTGTTATATGGTTTAGGGTCTAGGGAACTCAAGAAGTTAGCCAGGATTGTGAGCCGTAGCTAGCTATGGGATCGATCGAGCTTCGAACCGTTCGGGCTTCTGCGGTATCAGCCAGAAGGGATCCAGAGGATCCCTCATTACTAGTGGTTACTGAATCGGAATAGTTGTGTAAGGAAACTCATATGGTAGTTTCCCTAAATAGGGGGATGTCCATATTCCAAGAAGTACAGAGGATCTCTAACGCCAATCCAAAACAAATCCCAGTTTGCTTCTCCCATCCTCCTTTTCAGTTGCTTCGCCATTATTCCTAAACCCTAAATCCTTCAAACAACATGGTAGCTTCCAGTCTTGTTCCATTTGCTTTTCCATCTGACTTTCCATTATAGTACTCCCTATGTGAGCATTGTAGTAGTTTCCATTTTCTTTTCCAATATCCCTCTTCAACCTCTATCAAACCCTATATACCCTTTAACCCTTACACCGCAGCTGATCATCTTGGAGTCCCTATGTGCGTAGACTGTATGGCAGGTTCCTGACGGTCTCTTCTACAGGGCTTTACGGGATGCAAAATCATTTGGTGTGTTTCTTTTACGAATTGTGGATTTCTTGCATGACCTTGATCTATAGAATCACTCCGGTACGACAGCAGCAAATACTGGACGTAAACGCAAAACCCTCACCACTGAGCCTGTAGAGCCCATGTCCTGCACTACAGTTGCCCGCCAAACAATCCTCATGAAGCCCAGTATCATTCACACACGCCCAAGATCCGCCCTGAACCCTAATCACAAGCTAAACCTTTGTCCCCGAACCCTTGCCCTCGAGGTGGCAGGTGAGTCTACGTTCGACTTCAGGCTTCCATTTCTGTGGTGGTGCCTTGATCTCGCCAAAGTGGGTGATGTCTGCGGCTCACTGTGCCTTGGAGCTATTACAGCACCTAAAACAGTGCAAGATCATAACTGCTTGGCGGGGGGGGGCTGGTGACCCCCCCCCCCTCACTTTTCTTTTTATCGGGTCTGGAAAATTGATAACTTTCCGGTTTAGTTTTCAGAAGGCCAACAATAACAGCGGCGGAAGTACGAATAGGAGTGGGGGTAGGAAGTAGGAGGAGGCTAGCCACCTGCAGTAGCACCAGTCATTCGCAGGAGGAGCAGTAGGAGGAGAAACTAGGAGTAGGTGGAGAAGGAGTAGGAGGAGCTCAGGTGCGGCATTTTGAAGTGTTGTTAGTGGAGTTGGCTGTGGTGGTATTGACCATGACCAGGCTCATACTGCGACTGTTCACATTGATAGGTGTTTTGCAAATCATGTTGAATCATTTTGTCACGAAGCTATGTCGTGCATGCAGGGTCCGGACTGCAGACTTCAAAGCTACACAGGCCGCAATCCTAACACAGCCCCGAATGTAAAGAATCCTCAGCAGCCGCGTTCTGAGAACACCATCCCCAGTTCGAAGACCTCCTTGCAAGCAAGTTGCAGCCCTAATCCCTGACCCAATTCCTAAAACCACAGTCACTGTCAAGACAGGCGTCGCCGGTGGGAATAACTTCGTGGTCGTGGCTGGAGACTTCAACAAGGACACAGACGACTCCCAACATGACGCAGCGAGATCGTTATTCAGCAGAGCTCGGGAGGTTTGTCAAGTAAGCCATATTTGGTTCTGGGTTCTCGCTGTTGAGAAAGTTCAAGTTTGCTCAGAGGAATCTTCAGCACAGTACACCGAATCGGAGTAGAACGCGTTAAGCCTTACACCTGAGGCCCCCACACCCCAACCCCAATAATCCCAAAACCCCTAGCCCAAAAGCATAACATCCCAAACCCCTACCGTAAGCCCTTCACCCTAACCATAATCCCAAACCCTACACCCGAATCTCCTGGGCCTAAACTCAAGTCAGGTGACGCATCAGAAGACCTACGACATAGATCGCGTGATCTCGCATGAGAGCTACAACTCCAACACCATGCCCCTAGCGCCAAGTTGTTGGGACTCCTACATGGAGACGCATGTATATACTTGTGTGTTTATGGATGGTTTGTTTCATAGAGGTCCCTAGCCCTGAACCTCAAACGCTAAGCCGTACAGAGTGTTACACGGGCCGACATGCGAGTGCATGCTTTCTTGGGGATGCTTGTTTAAACGTTGTACCTCCAAACACACGGAATCTCATGTGACTCATACTTGTAGATTTCTGGACTTCAAGATGTTGAGGGCAGATTCCGCACATTACGGCACACTGCTTACACACCCCGACATGCTCTGTGCCAATATATGGGTACTTGGAAAAGAGGTGCACCCCCAAATGCTGTATGCCTGATTACAGGGACGCCCCCAAAGAGGACACATGCCGAATGTTCGGAAAATCCACCCCGCATGGAAGCTCAAGAAAGAGGGTCAAATTCTTGATGTTCAGACATTTTCTGCTTTGAAAGCTTAAAACCTTAAACCCCAAGCCCTAAAAAGTAGTTTCCATTTAATTTTCCATGTGCTTTTCCATTTCATTCTCCAATATTGGGGTTGATTTCCCTAAGCACTCAACCCTAAACCCTACACAACCCTAAACCCTACACAACCCTAAACCCTACACAACCCTAAACCCTACACAACCCAAGCCCTACACCATCAGACATCTTCGCTAAGGGTCTATGACTTTGCGCTGATCGAGCTCAGGGAGGAGGTGCCGAATTCTTTACGAACCATCTCCTCTAGGCTTAGGGTTTAGGGTTTAGGGTTTAGGCTGTTGAGGTTCAGGATTTCGGGTTATAGTCCCCCTTAAGTAGATAATATATGGGGTATATAGGGATCTTATTATAATATACCCCAAAGCCATATTCTATCTACTTAAGGGGGCCATACGTGTACATCTTCTTTGGGGTATAGGGCGCGTAGAGTGTAGGCTGTGTAGAGTCTAAGATTCAGGGGCTAAGGGTACGACATCTTTAGGTTTTGGCTATGGGTTCAGGAGTGAGGTTATACTGTACATCCGAGGGTACAGCACCCATAGTCTTTGAGCGTTCAGTATTTACGTAATTGGAGTACAACTTCCGTGGCGTTGTTAGGGTTCAGGAATGGGCACACGACCCAAGCTAAACCTTCATCACGCGTCCCCAGTCCCAGCCTCTTACCTTCAGGCCTTATGTAGTCCTAAAGTACACTCGTATGTCCAACCTCCTTCAGCTAGTTTGGGCCCATGCACATACACAAGTATCTATGTGTACATACATACATACATACATACATACATACATACATACACACATACATACATACATGAATTACATACATACATACATACATACATACATTAATTACATTACATGCATGCATGCATGCATGCATGCATGCATACATACATACATACATACATACATACATTAATTACATTACATGCATACATACATACATACATACATACATACATACATACATACATGCCCCAACCGTTAAAACCAGCACCATAAGACTGCAACAAGAGGGCCCTCAATGCAAGCGTTCATAGGATTAACCCGCCAATCTGTCACCCGACACCCTGATCTCACAACCCTGGTACATAAACCTGAGCCCTAAACCCTGAACCCTAACCCCCAGAACCCTACATCCTAACCCCAAACCCTAAACCAAAAAAAAGCAAACTAAAGCCTTAACCATAAACCCTAAACAAAACTTCCAAAGCTGATGCCACTTCAGGTGGATATGGGCGAGTGCTCAGCAACGGCTTGCCTTCCGCAGGGAGAAGTGCGTGTGGGTGCGGAGTGCCCGGGACAAGCTTTGGCAGTTCAGGATTTAGGGTTGAGGGTTTAGGGTTTAGGGTTCTAAACTCCTTAGTGGTGGTTATATAGGGGATTATATAATGGACTACTATAGGGCTTATTAAGGGGGATACTAGGAGTTTAGACAATGGCTCATTTAGGGTTTAGGTGTTTTTGCATCTGCTGCTGCTCGCTCCTGTTGGTGGGGTCATGTTTCTTAAGTTAGCCGTCCTGAAGGAGGTTTTCATTACGGAGCTATTATGACTCCTATGACCTCTTGGTCGACCAACCTCCTCCCCCTCGCAATAATATTCATCAAAACCTCTTGCAGCAAGTATTTCCCAATGTGCAACTGTAGTATATTCAGCATATTTGTCAGTACGGGAGCTCAGCTGTATAGGCTTGCAACATGATTGAAACACACGATTAAGCCCCAAGCCCTGAACCCTGAATGTAAATACAGCGCATCTGTGATTCCTAAGCAACCCTAAACCCTAAACCCTACTCACATCCCGAATCGGAGCCCGAAGCTGAGCTCCAGATTGTACAGCCAGCTCAGCTTACTGGTTGTCGGTAGGAATGGAGTAGTTGATCCCCAAGTAGCCCGTACATAATCCACCCAACATGTGTACAAATGTCCACAGTTTTTTCCATTCCTTCATTCTGTACTACCAAAAAGTCAGGTGCTTCATCACAGGCTGGGGGACTCTGTCCAGTGGCGGCTCCACTCCATCCATCCTCCAAGAAGGCGGAGATCACCATTACACGCACGCTAAGACAGGTGTTTCTCACGTTTGCGTGGGTCGCAGGTATAGTCATTGTCTAATCCTTGCCTGGATGAGAGACCCTATCCGAATGGCACAGGTCTATTATCAGCAAGCAACATTAAACATGCAGACGTGGACATGTTCGAATTCGGGCATGGGTAAGTAGTGGTGGTAGTGGCAGAGGTGGTCATCGTATATTGGATTATTTGTGCTGATAGTTGTTAAAAGCATTGGCACTGTCATCATTGTCACTTGCCGACCTCGTCCTTGCCATGGTCTTCGACGTCGTCGCTGTTCTCGTCGCCGCCTTCGTGGTGCTGGTGCTTTCGCTGGTGCCGCTCTTCGTGATGACAGCGGTGGTGGTGCTGCCGCTGCCGCTGCCATTGCTGCTCCCGCTGCTGCTCCCCCCGCTGCTGCTGCTGCTGCTGCTGCTGCTGCTGCTGCTAGTACTCATACTCATTGTCGACTTCTCATCGTTGGAGTAGTAGCATTGGCGGTAGTGACAGGTTACAGCTACCTTATCGTGGTGGGACGTTGTTGTGCTAGCAAGTACGCTGCTATTCAGCAAGAGCTAACGGGTCTCTATAAGATCCCCTTCAGGCCCGTAAGGAAAGCAGATAATCTGGGGCCCGTTCATATCGGCTTCCACTAGGATAGTTATTTCCAGTTGCTGCTACATCAGTGGCAAAAACAGCTCACGTAGTACCTTCTGCGGGGGTTCTGATTTGCTTTTTATATCAAGACTGGAAAAGCGCATTTCACTTAATAGAAGTAGCATTTCTTAAATCATGGAAGATTGACGGACACGCTCATTGCACTCCTGAATCTTCTAAACACATACACCTGAACCCACCAGCAATGGCGGAGGCATGGTGCTGGCTTTGAGCAACCAGGAGACTTGGGTAGAATTCGCTGCTTCCATGTGAGCTATAGTCTAAACTCCTAAATGGGGTTATATCGGGGACTCTTACGGGGCTTATTAACGGGGATACTGGGAGTTTAGACTACAGCTCATGTCATTCGCTCGTTTTCGAGAAAGGGGTGGCCTTGTCTACCCCGAACTGTGGGAATTTAGACGTCCAGAAGAGGAATGCAGCATTTTGAAGTGTCCTTTGTGAGATATAGGACCTTGGTTGTAGCTTTGTCCTGGGCACTGAATAAAACCTAGGACTGAGGAGGACCCCCCACCCTGTAATAGTGGTATAATAGGAATATAAGAGGACCCTGATATAATCCTTACTTTTCCTTATAGTCACTATTACTGGGTGGGGGGTCTACCTAACCTAGGACGTGGACTTGTTAGAGCCCGTCCCAGGAATGCAATACGCGCTATGCCGACCAGATTACCGATGACATGCTCTGCGCCCAGGGCACCTCCGCAACTGGAATCTAGGTCTTCTTTGTTTAGGGTTCAGGGTTTAGGGTTAAGCTTCAAGTCAGGCGAAGACTTGAGGTTCGGATCGTAGCATTTCTACAGCTTTTGGTTCTGAAGTTTGCAAGAGATTTGTATGGCTTGTTAAAATTCCTGAGCCATATGCCTTCAAGTTGAAACCCCTAAACTGGAAACGTTTTTGTTGAGGCTGCTTGTCCACGGCTGAGGGTCTACGAGCTGATTAGGGCAAAGATTTCCGGAACTTGGGAGGCGCAAAAGATTAGGCGATGGACAGTTTCCTAAGGGTCCAAGTACCCAATAATTAGGTACTTGATATTTGGTTAATAGTAGTTATAGTATAGGGTTTGGGTAAGTATATGATTACTAGGTACTTGGACCCTTAGGCGTTGGGGGCTTAGTGCATGGCAGCAAGGAACATATCATTTTGGGACGGTCAAAGAGCGCACAAGCTCTCAGCTGTCAGCGCCTGTTCAAGAACAAATGGGATTTTGAAGCGTTAAAGCCAAACCCACCCTACGCCATGTAAGACCAACGCACGGTATCGTCCTCCGGAGTCCTGCTCCCCCAACTCCCATGTACTAAACCTAAGCATTGAGTATTGAGCATGGAAGTTCCCTAGGACCTTTTTACTTGTTCCAATCTGTACAGAAGTCAGTTTCTAGTTTACCTTGGCTAGCATCGGAAGATCCCGGAAGGCCAACCCAGAAGTTGCTTCTTCCTTGGCCTCTAACCCTGGACCGTAGACTCAAAGCTGGATGTTGTGAGCCCAAGATCTCAACACTCTAAACCCCAGACTTGGCCCTAGACGCCAAGTTCAAGAATGATCCAGGAATCGTGGATGCATGCCAGGGCGACAGCGGCGGCCCTCTCGTCTGTCCGGCTGGAGATGGCGACTTGTCTTTGTCTGCATTCATGCTAGCCGCTGTCAATTAGGATTGTGAGCGCGGGCCTGATCCAAACATTTTTGCCGAAAAACATGTCCGCCCCTGTCCTCTAGTTAGAAGAAGTAGTCTTGACTGCGATGCGCGCGAGTTTGTAAATTTCCATCGTAAACTTACCGAATGGGCCGCGGAGGTTGTGAAATCTATCATTGATTCCACCGCGCATCATGTACAGCATGAGGCAGCAGATGTAATTAGCAGAGGTGTTAAGAAGATGTGACCTTCTTTGGGCGGCATGCATCTGTTGAGGAAGTATTCGTGAGGCTTACCAGTAACCGGGCGAGAAAGCAGCTTCTTTGACAAGTCCATCTAAACAACAAGTGGTGTGAAGCAGCAGTAAGATGCTACAAGTAGTACGTGTCTTGGCTGTACTTCAATAAACCTTTATAGCTTGAGCCGTCTGGCATGGATCTCAAATGGTCCTGAGTAGCTCCAAATCTGAGCACCAAAAAATAGGCGATAGAGGAACGTTTATAATGAGATAAGCAAAAACTCTTGGAAATCGACCGGCAGCAACTTCCAAAAAGTGATTCCCACTCTGCGCGCGGAAGCTCCTGGAAGTTTTCGCGGAAGCACTTCGCTTGCGGAAGCTCTTGCGGAAGCTAATTTTTAGTTTTGGATGGAGAACAGCGAAGACTAGAAATCCCTTTCACAGAGTCTTAAGGCCTTAAACGAACTCGCAACCTTACATCCTGAACCCGCTACGGCCAAGGCCGCTACATTCTGCACGGAGCCACATCCTGGGGCCACGGTTGCTGGGCCGTCTTTGAACATGTTGTGGCTTTTGTGTTCGGGCTTGACAGAGATAGCTGGGGAGGCCTTGTCAAGGAGTATGTAGAGGTCCTGTTGAGAGACTTCCATGTCGCTGCAGACTGGTGAGGTCACAGAGCCTAAGGGTGGGTAATGGCCGCATGGGTCTCTTCAGGGATTTGTTCGGTATAATGCCCTCCCCCTAATGTTAATACTAGGAGGGGTGGGGGTTTAATATTAGGGGGAGGGGATTAGAGATTGTGCAAGATGATTTGCCCAGGTTGTGCAGATTCAAATTACCCTGGCATTTGGGCGCGAATTTCCTCCATCTTGCCATGGATCGAGCAGCACACAGGCCGCGGCTGTGTACAGATGCTTGCAAGATGAGAGAGTTTTGCAGAACTAGCCTCTAGTGAATCTTTTTTGGTGGGCCACTTTTTTGAGAAACCTCAATGTATGTTTGGAGTTGAGGCGGGATTTTGTGGTGAGGGCGCCAATAGCCTGGAATCATCTGTCAAGGTCCCGTTGAGTACGGCGATAGTACGGCGGTTTCTCCATGAGTTGGGAGTTCCTTTTGATTCCTTTCCGAAACCCAAGTATAGAGAGTACAACAGCTATCTAGACAGTTCAGTATTTGGGGTTCTAGCAACAAACAGTGCCAGCACGCTGGCCCGCGACGACCACAAAGAATTCTTGAAGCCTTGCTTAGCTTGAGGCGGCCTTGCGCTGGGCTGCTAATAAGCATTTCCACATCTTGCATGTTTTGCATCATTTGTTGCATGACTTCTGCCCCGTATCTACCACAGTCATGATATTAAGTGCATTGTTTGCAGTGAAGGCCAGCACATCAGCAACGCGTGTATCTGAAGCATAGCAGCTAGCAAGCGCGCGGACCCCAGAAGGGATTCATGAATTTGAGAAGCCCCTCATAGAAGCTAGGTTGGGGCACGCCGAAATGATTGCCATGCAGTATGGATACCTCTAGTTTCTCGGTATACCTACATTGCATAGAAGTGATAACTAACATATCCTGATCAGGCATCGTGCCGCAGACAGGAGAGGAGGGGAATCTGACGCACAATATCAGCACCTGGGTTGTTTTAGCAGCATTTGTTGTTCGTTAGGTGGGAGTTGCCCTGTTGAATCTTTACCTGGGATCCCCAGTATCCTTTAGCAATCTACAGATATACCTCGGGTTTAAGAAGGGGATGTTGGGAACCCCAACCCTTAGATGTATAACAATAACAGGGTCCTAATTTGGGGGGGGGTTGGGTTACGAGCGCCTTCTTATTTGGGTTGTTCTCAACATTATGGGCCCCTTTGGGCTATGGATTATAGTACGGCACCTAATATTTGGGGGTACCCTGACTCTTAAACCCTCAACCCTAAACCCTGAACCCTATCCAATTTGTCTATGATCACGGTATGGGCTCAGGCAGCGCCATTCCACAGTCTGCCACGCACTTGCTTGTGTTCACCTCCATGCATCTGGATCAGCCTTGGGCCATAGTCCCCCTTAAGTAGATAGAATATGGCTTTGGGCATATTATAATAAGATCCCTGTATATTCCATATTGTATCTACTTAAGGGGGACTATAGCTTTTCTTGCTTTTAGTGTGGAGCATTGAAACCCCTGATGCTAGAGCCCTAAACTCTAATCCCTATGATGGCCTTATATTCTAAAGCCAACCAAGTTAAGCTCTAAACGTGCTGCGTATTTAAGCCCTAAACGTGCCTTGAGTCCTGAAGGCTCTAAGCCCTGACCCCCCCTACACGTGAAGCCCTAAACCCGAAACCCACCATGAGCCCTAAATGGCTACACCCCAAACCCTGTAGACGTTGCCCTGAACATTTTAAGTATCCCGAAAGCCCTAACGACCCTTCAAGCTTCAAGGGTCCCTACACATGCTTTTACTTCGAGTCAACCACCCAGGCATGGGGCTGAGATGACCACCGGCATCAGCATTCCTGTTGCTCGCTGAAGAATCGAGTGCCCCCCATAATGATGAACCTCCACTCACCCTCGAGAGGTTATATGGGGGTACCTTGGGGAATGGAAAGAAAATAAGAAGAATAAGCTTTCCCAGCCCCCGCCCCCAATATACTAACTGTTCTTCTCATTACATGATGGTAGTGTATATGTGGTATTTATTATTCGGGTGGTTGGGCGGGTAGGTGGGGTAGGTGCGTTACTGCGACAATATTTTTAGGGGAAGGGGGTTACAATTTGAGATTTCCGATGATCGTGTCGGCGCCCCCTCATACACCCGAGAACGGTGTAGTCCTTGTGATAAAGGCCTTGAAAAGGCACCCCTGAGTATTGTAAACCCCAATTTGAAAGTGTGTTCAATACTTCAAGGTCAAATGGGCAGTTGTTTGGCTCCATAGCATTCATTGCCCCACTTTAGCTTATCAATCTAGTTATCTTGATTGTCACCTTTCGTAAACCATCCCTGAACCTTGAAGTACGTACAAGTTCTACAAACCACAAACACCATATACCATACACCCTAATCCTGAACCCTTTGAACCATATGAGCCGTGCATGCGTTGCAAATCCTTTCTAGCCGATGAAGCGTCTAAGCCTGATCAACCCAATGACTAACAAACCTTCCAAACCACATACACCCTTCAAGCCCTCTAGAGTCCCAACAACTAGACAGAGCAGGGGATTGCTCAAGATCCCCACATACCCCATATTCTGTCTAGATAAGGGGCACTTTACACCTTAAACCCTAAACCTTGGGTACTGCCCCCCTCAGTAACAGGTGGAGAATAGTTAAAATATGGTTTTTTATAGCCCTTAATAGCACCCCTAATATAGACTGTCACTGGGGGGGGGGGCAGTACCCAACCTAAACCCTAAAGCAACAGTTCGAGGTGGTGGATTTTGCTCCAACTTCTACGGCACCTGCCTCAATTGCTTTCACGGACACAGATCCTTCGCCCGGTGAGCTGGGAGGTACCATCACAGTTGCTTAGTGGAATGGAAGAAAATCAAACCTGCTGTATAAGTACAGGGATATTCTGCGGGGATTATACAGGGAGATTCTAGGGATATTGCTGTTAACTGGGGCTCAGGGTGTAGGGCTTAAGGTCTGTTAGGCAAAGCAAGAAGTGGAAGACACTGAGTATTATCGGAGGTATTGGGGCTTACTTAGGGGCTCCTATAGGGATCGGCCTCCTCCATGCCTTTCCACCAGAAAGGTTGGCCGAGCAGCAGATGAGTCGCAAGTCACCCACTATGCCATCTATTGGGGATCTTCAGAGCAGGTCACCTTGGAGCCTTTTGTGCAGGTGCCCAAGGGCTCTGGAGGCGGCTCTTTAGAGACTGGCCTGAAGTTAGGGAATGTAAGAAATAGATTATCACAACACATGGGCATCAAAGTAGATGGTAGGGTTTCCTCGTAATGGTTGACCTAGTCGAAGTTCTGCAGCAACCCAGGAGATCCCAGTGCCGGCCAACACACCACAGCCTTCAGGCGCCACGCACTTCCTAGCGTTCGTGGTTGCTGCCAGCGGCCAGGGCTACAACAGCGTGGCGGTCCAGGTCAGGGATACGGACGAATCCCGTGCACCAGGAGGCCTCAGCTTCCAGGACACGGATCCGGGAGCCATGACCGTGGGTGGCATTGTGACAATTCAGCGGGCAGCCAGCCAGACAGGAGTCACGGCCTACAATTTGTATTGGAGTACTGGCTCCTGCTCCACCCTCGGAGGGCAGATTGTAAGCGTGCCAGTTGCACGGACGAGCATCGCCCCCTACTGCTTCTCAGGAAATGCTTGCGATAGCATCACAATACTACAAGAAGGTGTTGGGGTGTATGTGATCTCTCGAGGCATGAGCGGCTACAGGAACGATGAGCACGCGAGCTTGTACCTGGAAGGGCCAGGCAGAATCCGTTTCTCCCGCTTTGGGACGGAGTCCGGCTACGACATCCTGACTATCGATGGGCTGCCACATTCTGGCAGCAGTGTGCCAGCAGATGTTCAGGTTGGGGCCGGCCAGAAGCAAGTCGACTGGTTTTCGGACTTCAGCGTGACCAGCAGTGGCTGGGTTTTCACCTTCGAGTCAGAAGGGAGCTTTGGAGATGTGGCCTACAACCTGCCTGACGGCACCTTCCTGCCGAGCTCCGCCACTGAGATGATGGTCTTCTCCGTGAGTGACGGTTCGGAATACAGGGCGGCATGTGCTTCCACAGCAGTGTCAGATTTCGCTCCCCCCAACAACCCACCTCAGGAGTTGTGGTTCATGGACACCGATCCGGCTGCTGGAAGTGTTGGTGGTGACCTAATCATCCTTCAGGCTCGAAATCACACCGCCCTGGAGGCTTACCATGTCTACTGGGGATCCAACTCGACCCATCCATTGCCCGACGTCCCCATGGTTGCCTCCGTGGCTGCCGGCACAGCTGGAACCAACCTCACCTTCACCATCGCAAGTGGGACCTCCTTGCCAACTAACGCCAGCCACCTCATTGTCTTTTCCTCATCAAGCAGTGGAGAGTCCCGCCGGGCCCTCAGGACTTATATACTGACGTTAGTCATTCCATGGACCCTGAATTATGGTTTTGCACGAACAGCCCAGCCGAGGTACGGCCGCAAGTGTGGTGGTGCTTGACTACGAGCCAGCTGAAGATGCCGCCACATCTGTTGCCTTTGTGGACATTGACCCAACAGCAGGGACCATCGCCGGCCAAGCCTTCATCGGCCGCGCCACGGACGAGTCCTCTGTGGACTTCTACAATCTTTACTTCTCGAGAGGCAGCACTCCGCTGGCGCTTATCACATCCGTCCCTGCACCGACGCTTGCAGTCCTGCCCTCAGCAACCTGTGACATTGGCTTTGCAACAGCGTTGAGAATCCCTCTGCCCCGACTTCCTCATTGATACATGTATCAGCGTAGCGCAAAGTTTGTTCGCGCCATGGGTAGTAAGAGGATAAAGAGGTGATTGTGATACTCCTCAGGAGCTGCAACAACACAGTTTTGGCCGAGGCCAGGCCAACATGCTCCGGCACCAGCTGTTCGCAGATCGAGATCAGGCCGCTACTTACCAAAGCGGATTTGCCGGTCTGAAGGTAATCATCGGCCCTCGCGGAGTGAGGGGTTTTGAAGGCCTTTGCAGACAGAGCATTGGTCGTAGATATACATGAGCCATTTTTGGGCAGCAGGTTTTTCGCATCATTGGGTTGGGTTTTCCTTGAATGCATCAGTTTTGTAGCTTCAGGGGGTTAGGTGCCGGTCAGCGACTGCAGTTCGTGGTGGGGTTACTTTTAAGGGAAGAAGAAGGTTAAGTTCCCTATGTCCAACAATTTCCCAAACCCCTGAAGGCCCTGAACCCTAAACCCTAAACCGCCTCCTCTCCAGGTCGGTAGCTGGTGGTATCGCCTATGAGGTCGCCCGAGGAACCACGTACGATAACAACGAGATGGCCAGTATTGCTGTGACGGGTCCAGGCGCCAGTTGGCGTGACCACCGCCCCGCTAGGGACAAAGTGACAACCCTCCCAGTCCTCCTCATAGCAAATGTTCCCTCAACATGGAATGGTACTGTCTTGGAAGACCTTTTCTCTTCTGTTCGTGGGTCCAGATCCTAAACCCACAAAGCCCTAAACGCCAGGCACTTTGAAGTTCACCTTCTTCCATACGGAGCAGGGCTACGACTTCCTCACCATCATGGGGAACGTTTCTGGGTCATTGTCAGGAAAACATTCCGTGGTCCATTGTATTTAGGATTTGGGCTTTAGAGCGTGACGGGTTTAGCATCTCGGGTGGGTAGTTACGGGAGAGAGAGAGAGAGAGAGAGAGATCCCCAGAGCTCGAATGAAAGAAAAAAAAGAAAACACAGACACACACACATATATATATATATATACTTATCTCGCCTCATTGAACAAAGCGTGCAATCAACGTGCTCGTTCCAACAATCTTATTCATCGTAGATAAATGTGCTTCCAAAGCTGTGACACAGGCCTACTCTGGCAGTACCATGCCAGCCGACATAGCTATCCCGTCCGGCACCTCGGAGATTGTCTGGCGGTCGGACGGTTCCGTGACCACCGGCGGCTGGATCTTCCGGTTGCCTGGACCTTTCCTGAAGGGTCCAAGTATTCCAATAGTAGATAATCTGGGCCCAAATGGGTTCCTACGTGGGCCCTAGGGTTTCTTGGACACTTCCGGAATCACCTTGGAAGACCTGTTTTCTAATGTAAGGAGCCGGGAAAAGGAAAAGCAAACCCCTTCTCGGGCCTGAGACACAACAGTTGAGGTTGGAGTCGGGAGCCAGTGACACCCTCGAGACGCAAGTGAGCCCCACAGCCATTCCATCTTCTGCAGACAGCTTGCTGGTCTTGACAGCCTCGGAGGGTGGAGAGATGGCAACCGGAATCTTCACCTCGTTGGCCGACTACAACCCTCCGAGCATTGTCCCATTATCTTTGCAGTGTGCAGACACGGACCCAACCATCGGCGTCTACAGCGGCTTCTGCAACGTGCGAAGGCCAGAGTCAGAAGGTGGAGTTACGGCCTACGAGATCTTCTGGGGCAGAAATGCTACTCACACTCTCCCCGGAGCTTCATCGCTTGGCCGAGCAGAGTTGAACGCATCCTCAGGGGAGCTCGTGACAGCCATCATCGAAACTACTTCGATCAACCCAGCCGCAACGCACCTCGTTGCCCTCGCTGCAGGCCCAGGCGGTGTCGAGGACTTCAAGTATACAGCAGATTTGTCAAAGTTTCGCCCAGGTAGGATTTTCAAGCCAAGAAGAAAATATGTTGAGTTTTTTCCAGGGCCGCTAGAAATCTCAGGTGTGGCTCCGTTTGGCATCGGAGCCCCTGTGATGGATAACTCAGGCCTGACCCTGAATCCTGGCAGCCTCAACGTGGTGGCTACGCCAGGCTCTACCTCATCAAACAGCATCCTGTTAGCCACATGAAGGGTTCAGGATACATACTAGGGGCGTTTAGTTCTTTTGGTTTGGCTTAAGACACTTTTTTGGGGGGGGGAGGGTGGGTGGGTGGGTGCGTTGCAGCTCAGCAGTTAGGCATCACAATCACCAGCGACGGCTCTGAGGACATCACCCTGCACGTGGGCCTGGTCTTCGAGGTGCTTGGGACTCTTTCAGATCAGCTGGGGCCCCCAAACCGGTAATAATCTTCCCCTACGAATATTAAGCCCCCCCACCCTTCTGAATATCAAATATTCCCAATATATTCTAAGCCTATGCCACAATGGGATTGTCTGATATTGTTAGGGCCCATTGGGAAGCTGCCCTTAGCATTTGAGAAGAGGCCCCAGGGTGGTCTATCTTGGCCCCTATAAACTCAAGTACTTAGTTTACAGCCCGGTCGTGTAAGCTACACAAGCTTCCTTTAGAGGTAGGCAATCCGGAAACCGTGATAAACGCAGGGTCCCTCACGGGTGAGTGTAGAAGTATGCACATAGCTGGGGTGCAGGTTTTGATGGAACCCCAAACCTCTAGTCTGGTTTTCCCTGAGGATGACTCGGCACAGGGAGCCCTCAGCGAAGCTGCATCCCTCAGCGCTCCAGGCACTCAATGTACGAAGGGTTTAGGAGTTAGGGTGTAGGGCTCTACTTACGGGGGGTGAGGAGGGAATCAGGCTATATATTACATAGGAATATGGGGATAATTTTCCGGTATTCCCGAGGAACCACCGGTAAGGCTAGGGGTAACAGGTCAGGGCTCAGGGCGAGCCCTGGGGTCAGGGTTTAGGGTTTTTACTGTGTCAAGGCCTGAGCGGCTAGGGTTCAGTTCAAAGTCTGCAGATTTTAGAATGCTGTTTATCAGCTTGAGCACAGTAATCCCTGACCCTTACGTACACCATCAATGTCTACTCATGCAGTCGCGCTGCACCATAATCCGTTCGTTGATGGACTGTGTTCAAGAGCGTGCAAATGCTAATCCTGTGGTGAGTACAGAATGGATGGCCCCCTGTTGTGGTCCCGACCCTACATTCCGTTCCGTCCTTCCGTAACCTCAGCCCTACGACAGAACATGTTGCATGTTCTTTCCCGTAAGCCCTATAAACCCCAAACCCCTACCCCTAAACCCGAAGCCCCTAAGCCCTAAACCCTGAACCCTAAACCCCTAAACCCCTAAACCCTAAACCCTAGACCCCTAAACCCTAAAGCCTGAACCCCCTTCATTCTGTTGAGGCACTGCCTCGGCTCAATCCGTGGGCTACACGTTGCCAACGGTCTGCCAGTCTTCGGCTGATCTGCCCCTCGCAGGTAAGAAGCGGTTGCTGTACAAGACGAAGTCCAAGAAGCTTCTGGGTGGCGCTGGAAAAGGGGATTTAGGGATATAGGGGTTTAGGCTTTAAGGGTTTCGTTTGCTTTAGTACTGCAATCTCCCTTGTATGAAGTGGCTTTTGCGAGCCTCAAGACCTGAACAAGGCTGGACGCAACGGGCAGGCGACTGCATGCAAGGCGTGTGGAGGCAAAGCATGGTGTAAAGATCAAAGCTTTCGAGCGCTTGGGTGGCATTTCGTATGCAGAGATGAAGAATGCATCGGTGGGGCAGTTCTGCCAGATGTTCGTCGATTTGGAGAACGATCCTGCTGTGGAGTTTGTGGAGGAGGATATGACGTGGGTCGCTTTAGGCGGCAAGCCCAAAGTGGAGGACATGCTCTTCCCTCCTCCAACACTTCAGCCGGAGCCGGGGTCCAAGCTACATGGTCGAATGCACCGCCGACAGGGTGTTTGCAGCAGCTGCAGCGCCCGCACGGAAGGGCATCCGAATGACGGAGACTTCGATGAACTCTGGGGCATGCACCAGGCGACGGGCAGGATGTTTTCTGCATGTCGCGAGGGGTGTAGCGGGGATCTAGCACGTTGTCAGAATGATCACATGCTTTCTGTCGTAAAGCACTTTGCAACAGCACCTCTGAGTGCATTGAGGTGAATGATGTGGACATCGATGCTCCGGAGGCCTGGGGCATACACCAAGGATTGAACGGAAAGGTGGTCATAGCCGTCATTGACACGGGTGTGGATTACAACCACGAGGATCTTCGCAATCAGATGTGGGTCAATTCTGGCGAGATTCCCGGGGATGGCATAGACAACGACAACAACGGCTACGTAGATGATGCCTCAGGGTTTCATATAGCTGGTCAAGATTTCTGAGTTTACGTTGTTGAAAAGATTTGATAGGGATGACAGCCCAGCAAACATGACAAGCAAGCCTTGATACTCATGCCCGGGGGAATCATAGGTCTATGGCTATGATTTCTATTCCGACAGCGGGGATCCCATGGACTCGAACGGCCACGGAACCCACTGTGCGGGCACAATCGGTGCAGAAGCAGGTAATTCCGTCGGAGTTGCTGGGTTGCTGTTAAGGAACTTAAATTAAGTTACTATAATGGGTATTTATAGTAAATAATAGGGTTTCCCCTATATATATATATGTATTTTTTTTAAGTTCCTTAACAGCAACCCAGGTTGCTGGTGTCACCTGGAAACCCCAGATGATGGCCTTAAAGTTCCTTGGGGCCGGCGGGGGCAGCACCAGTGATGCTATCCGCGCCGTGGACTATGCCGTAATGATGGGTGCCCAGATCAGCTCTAACTCCTGGGGAGGTGGCTGGGTTGCTGTTAAGGAACTTACAAAATGTACATATATATATATACTGTATATATATATATAGAAAAATTACAGAGTGTTTCTAATATAGTGGCTTGAATTAAGGCGTTTAACAGCTAATGAGTATATATATATATATAGTAAGTTATAGGGTTTCCCCAATACCGTGACATAGATTTAAGGTCCTTAACTTGCAACCCAGGTGGTGGCTACTCCCAGGCCTTGGTGGATGCTATCGATGCAGCTGCAGAGGCGAACCACCTCTTCATTGTGGCTGCTACTGGGTTGCTGTTACCATAATGGGTATGGGTATGTATACATATATATATATAGACATACCCATAAATATCTACACATATATATATATACATATATATATATATATACAGAGTGATTAATAGGGGCTCCCCAGCATAGTAAGTTGAAATAGGTTCCTTAACAGTCACCCAGGCTGGGAATGATGGGAGGGACAACGAGATCACCCCAACCTACCCATGCAACTACGATCGGCCCAACATGATCTGCGTGGCGTCTACAGACAGCGCAAACGATATCTCCAGCTTCTCGAATTGGGGTACTACTGTTGTGCACATTGCCGCGCCCGGAACCAGAATCTACAGCACCTACCCCAACAACCAGTATGAATTCTTGTCGGGCACGTCCATGGCGACGCCACATGTGTCTGGTGTGGCAGCCCTTGTGCTTGACTACGTGGACACTTTGACTTGGCAAGAGCTTCGAAACATCATCCTGACCTCGGGGGTAAAGTTTTCGAAGTTTGACGCCAAGGTGTCCACCGGTGCCTTGCTGAACGCCCACGGTGCACTTCAGATGGCAAGTCAGTTTGCCTGGGCTCGGGTGACCGGCCCTGCGGCTTCTGGAAGCATCACAGTGCCAGCTAAAGGCTCAGCAACCATCTCCGTAGAGCTCGGGAATGAGAGGATGGAGGCAGCGGGAGTTAGGCTTATAATCAGTCAGAACAATTTTGAACCAACTGTAGGTTCCTGATCCCTTGAAGGAAGGAGAATATCGGGTGGCTTTGAGGATCTGGAAGCAGGTGGACAGCATCCTCTACTCGCGATTGGTGCCGATCATTTTCACCTTGCACCGCTTCGGGTCTGTGCCGCAGGCAGTAGTTTCCCAGAATTCTACCCTCCCAAACCCGAAGCCCTAAACATCCCCCCCCGGCCCCCCGGTATCCAGCCTGCATGCAATCCCTGTCCCCTACGGGTATCCCTGTTTTCAGACCCTTTGCAGGTGGGTTCGGGAGGCATAGAGTTCCAAGACACGGACGCCAGGCGGGATGTGATTGCGGGTGCCCTTACCATCACCAGGGCGACGCCCCAACAGGAAGAGACCTTCTCCCAGTATCACATCTTCTGGGCAAACTCCATGCAGCAGAGGACTAGCGACACGCCACTGGCAACTTTGGATACCGGGAATGTGCTTCTGGACAACTTTGCCTTCTTCGACAATGCCTTCTGGTTCCCCCCAGACTCCGACACCGCCGGGGCGAGCTGGTCTGTGTCAAGTGGTGCAGCCGTTTTCTCAGGCTCCTACGACTCTTGGGCTTAATGTCAGGGGGGGTTAGTAAGTAGGTGAATGGGGATAACTAAGGTGACTACATGAATTTTGGGGGTCAGTCCATAGAGTGCTTTTTTCCCTGTGCAAAGGTCTTCTTCCAGTGTGTCTCTATCAATCATACAGACCATTCCTGCGCTTCACCCTTTCTATGGAATAGCTACCCAAAACTATCCCTGAAATTGGAGGCTGACTTCCCATACCCTGCAAAGTCGATCCCTGTCAAGGACTCCTAAACACCACCTAAACTGGGGGGCCGTAACGGCCAAAAAGTGCCCAAGTAGCTTATAATGTAATTTGGGCCCAGGCCAGTTCTTATACAGGCGGTGTGAGCTTTTATGTTGTTTGGGTACTTGCACCCTCAGGGTAGAACTGAAACCTTAAACCCTCTCCTGGACCCTATGACTTTGGGTATCGCCTCCACCCAGTAACAGTTCGAAAACAAATAGAGTATGAATATATAAAGCCTGAACATAGGCCCCATTGTAGCCAGTTACTGGGTAGGGCAGTACCTGGACCCCAAAAGTAGGTAAAATGATAGCCCTAAATAGTTAAAATATAGCCTAAAGGCAATTATTCTACATACTTCTGGGGTTCAGGTAGTCTTTTTACTTAGGACAGCTCGCACTTGACCATGGCGCGGCGGTTTGCTCCGCCTTTCACCATGAAGGCCAAGGTACGAAAGACTGCCGGAGCTTTAGCGCACATGGTCATTCAGGCGGGATGGAAGTTATAGGGCTTTGCAGATTTAATGTAGGGGCCTAACTACCAAGTAGAATAGTGGAGAATCAAACGGAAGATAAATCAACAACGAAAAACACCGAATTTATGTTATAGTGTGCTTGGGGATTGTATGTTGGTTGGGTTTGGGGCTTGCAGGGCTTCTGGGTAGTTGTACGAACCATGGGCTTAGGAAATGAACAAATGGTTCATGCAGGCCCCTGCACAAAATCCTCATATCTAATTACCCCACATAATTTAATGCAAGTTTCGATTTGTTTGTCCATTTGATTTTCCATTCGCTTCTCCAGTTCTCTACTGACTCGGGCCCCAAGCCCCACACCCGTAAGCCCTCAACCCCTATAAGCCCTAAACCCATGAACCCTCAACCCCTAAACCCCTAAATTCTATAAACCCTAAGCCTATACATTCCCAATAATCTGGAACGACGGAAAGGTTGGTGGAGATTCCGTCAGTCTTTTCGGTGCAGGTGGGATGGGTCCCGGTTTTGAGCTAGGGGTTTAGTGGTTTAGGGGTTAGGGGTTTTGGTGTTTAGGCATTACTGCTTCAGGGGTAACGGTTTAGGGCTTAGCATTTAGGCTTAGGGTTTTGGGGTTCGACCCTGTATAACCCTATATAAGCCAAGATACCCCACATAATCCTATATCATGTGCAGGGGGTCTTCGGGCCATGATGTTTGGATCCCAGAAGATCTTGGTCGCACCAGATGGCTCGCACTACTCGACTCCTTGCACTTTAGGAACCTGGTTCGAGGTGGCTTGAGGGTTTAGGGTTTAGGGTTTCGACATAATAACTTGTAGTTGAGTCCTCCAGGAGTCCTGTGATTCCCCAGACAGACCCTACTTGGAGGGTCATGGGCCATCGGGCTTGGTAAGCAGGTTACAAATCAAGCCGGATAACTGGAGTTACTGTAAGGCATGTAGAGTTTACAAGTATACTTGCTCAGGACTCCTGACCCCCAACGTAGTCTCTTTCAGGAAGCTCAGGTGGGTGCTTCTTAAATTTTTTCATACCCATATAAAAAACATATCAGGAGCCCCTGCAATCCTGTTATCACCCCTATATACTTCTAAGGTCCCAAGGACACCACCTTTTTTGAGAACCCCCCCCCACCCGGTGCCTTGTGATCTTCTTGAGGTCACAATCACCGTCCTGGCATCCTCCGTGACTTTTGCCGACAACCAAGGCTGCGCAGAAACTGGGTTGCTGTTAAGGAACTTAAATTAAGTTACTAAATTGGGGAAAC
>CAJNIZ010043991.1:0-16043 GCA_905231905.1 Symbiodinium pilosum
CTAAACCCTAAACCCCTAAACAGTCAGTGTACTTTCAGCTAGTACACTGGGACTCCTAAGCCGTGAGGCCAGGGTCCTATAGCCTATATGAGCTACAGACTCAACTGGTTTAGGGTTTAGGGGGTTATTAAGGGGGATACTAGGAGTTTCGACTACAACCTGCATTATCCTATCCCTTGAGCCCTAAGCCCTTAACCCAAAACCTTAAACCCTAAACCCCTAAACCCTAAACCCAGATTGTGTGCTCCCGCGATTCAGGACTGGATGCACTCTCTTTTCCTTGCTTCTCAGCGACTTTCTGGGACGAGGTGCGAAACCAAAACTTAAAACCCTTCCTGGCCCCCAAAAAAGGTAGAATAACAGGCCCAAACCCCTAAAAATCGCCCAAAAGGCGATCATGTTACATACTTTTGGGGTTCAGGTAAACCCCGTAGTTCCCAAAATAAGGGGTACCTTTTTGGGGTCCCCATAATAAGGACTATAGTATTTGGAGGTCTATATTGGGGTCCCCTTAAATTGGTAAACTACCATTTTTCGGGGATTCGGGTTTAGGGTTTCCTTAAAGGGTGCTTATGTATGGGATTATATAGGGGAGTATTACAGGGGCTATTGAGGCGATGCTTAGGAGTTTAGATTATGGCTCATATAACCCTTTTGGCAGTTAGCTTGGACCCTAGACCCTAAACGTTTTTGGGGTTCCCCTACTGCTTTTACAGGTACCTAAAAGTAGATTATTAGTCAGGATGCGGAATAGGGAAGCAACAGACGTGGTCCTCATTATGCCATCAGGCATTGCTGCACTTCAGTGCTTGCTCGTTAGCTGATGAGAGTTGCGGTCTTCAGTTGTCAGGGCACTGATTTACGGTCGCACCCTCAACGCTAAATCCTAAACCGCGTGGAACAGCATTCTCCAAGACTTCCAGAGTACCGAATACCTAGAATAGCTTACTGGTGGCCAGTAAGAATTAAGGGTTTAGGGTTTAGGCTTTAGGGGCAGTGGGAATAAACAAAAATAGTCCCGATATATCCCGCTATATGGTAAATTCAGTTTTTCCCTACTTACCACCCGTGAGATAAGAACCTTCAATCTCAAGAAGCTGGGTGTACAGGCTGTGTACGTGATTCAGTATGCTAATTCGTAAGAAACAGGAAGCTAAAACTAGTAATATTAGTATTATGATAGGTATCTGGTAGATGGAGATAACCGTTGCCCTAAACTTTAAACCCTAAGCTCAAACCCTGCATTCTAAACCCTAAGCTCTTGAAAACCATCATTTCGGAGGACCCCCCACCCTGTAATAGTAGTATAGTAAGAATATAAGAGGACCCNNNTTACTGGGTGGGGGGTCCACATAAACTATCATGCTTCTACGGTACAACTTCTTAGAGGCACCTATCCAGAAGTTACAGGCCTGCTGGTTGTAGGGGTATAGGGTTTGGTTTTGTTGGGGGCGGTTTAGGGTTTAGGATTTAGGGTTCGGGTTTGGGATTGAGGAATAAGGTGGAAACTGCAGCGAAACTGGATTTTGAGGCTCCCTGGAGGGCTCAGGGCTGGAAAAGAGAAGCAGAACATCAAAACATGAACCAAGTATGACTGAAACTAAAGCCAATAGTATTTGATCACTTGGAAGCCTTACAAACAGACCCGAAGGGTCTGAGTACTCGATAGTTACATATTTCCCCAAACCCATATATTCATGCATATATATATATATATACATACACACACATATACTGCTAGATATACTTGTTATTACCACAAAGCCTCACGTACTCAACCCTAAGCCTTATAAGACTTATAAGCTCTAAACTTGGTGCTTGGACACTTCGGGAGAGCTCCCCGCCACGCAGCGTGGGCGCTAGCCTCTCGGGGCTGAGATTGTGGGATGCCAGCTATCTGAGCCATAACCTAAACTCCTTAAAGGCGGTTATATAAGGGATTACATAGGGAATTTACGACATGAATTTCAGGTTTAGTGTGGAGGGATTAGGATTTAGGTTTTGGGCTTAGGGTTTAGGATATGTAGGGCTTCTTTCCCAATCATGGAGAATCAAAGGCGCACAAACAAAAGAAAAATACAACTTTTATTCTTGAAGGGGGTAACATAGCGGATCATATAGGGGTTACTAAGGGGGATACTAAGAGCTTTCACTCTAGCTGACATGAGGAGTCACCCTAAACCCTAAACAATAAGCATTCAACAAACCCTACATCCTTAACCCTGAAGCGCATGATGCAACTCTTCTGGAGGGTTTCCATAAGTAAGGGTCCCAATATAGACCCGGTATATTATAACCCTTTTAGTTTAGGTTTTAGGGTTTAGGGTTTAGGGACTTCCAAAAAGTGCCCCCTCAATGTTTTGGAAACCCTCAAATTCTGTAGCGAATTTGGGGCAGCTTTGGGCGAAAACAATTTTGGCGCTGATGCAAGCATGGCTTATTTTTTTCCACCACAGCAAACAAGGCCCTAATGCATGCCTGGAATGGCTGCAGCTACTTTCCCCCAGATTCTATCAATAAGCGACAGCACTTGAGTAGAAACCTCAACGCCCTGTAATAGTGGTACAGTAGGAGTATAAGATGGCATTAGTATAATCACCAGTATCCCTTATGGTCACTATTACTGGGTAGGGCACTCCACCTAAAGCAGCACACACGTCTGAATACAAGCCACAACTGTATAATAGGTTTAGGGTGTAGGGGTGTTGTGCTCTTGAAATGTTAAACTCTACGTTCATGCCAAAATCAACGATACACATATACGGATATACGTCGCGGGTTGTCGGGATCATTGTCCATTACTGGATGCTACTCAAATAGCACGATTTTGAACCTAAAATCCCGTTGCTTGGGTACTTGGGTCCCCTATCGACATATTCCCGCAAGTCTCGTGGCAGGACTGGGTCCTCAGATGGCCCGTTGGAGCATTGCACGAGGCTTCTCAGTCTGCTATCCGAACGAAAAGAGGGATGGGTTTGTGTGGGCTACGGTGCATGCGAAAATCCTGCGGAACCCCAAGTACGTGATACTCTCGGACAGACACTGGAAAGTATGGAAATTCAGTATACTGAGCTCCTGCACGCCTTTGATCAATTGTAGTGCTTAGGCTTGTCCTTGTATCAAGCACAAGAAGCTGTACCTGTGAAGACCCGTAAAAACAGCTCATCTCCGCCTAACATGAAACCCCACGCCAGCCCCTAATATCAAATTTTTCCATTGTGGGATACGTACTGTATGGGAATGTTTCATATTGGGGGGGGGGGGGGGGCGGTTTTAAGATTAGGGGAGGGGATCAATTAGCAGTATTTAGAGGGTTTGGGTTTCGAGTTGAGGGTTTAGGGTCCCTAAAGTCGCCAAGGGTAAATACATTGGATTTTTCATTTGAATTTTGGCTACTTAACAGTGCAGTGATTTAGCCCCAGCCCTAAGCCCTGAACCCTAAACCCATTGGGTCTGGGGCAGGCTGTATTCTCTCCCAAGCTAGCATGGAACCCCAATTAGGGTTTAGGGTTTAGGGTTCATAAGAGGGGCCCTCTAAAGATTACAGCCCGTACACACGTGAGCTATGTGGGACCTGTAGGACTCCATTTGAGTTTTGGGGCGTATAAGTCTTGCGCTTTGGAGGTGGTGTGAGTTTCCCTCATCCGGGCTAGTCTTTTCATGCCAAGATTAAACCCCTGCCCTCCCTGATAGTAAATATGTGCCCCGAATATCTAAGGTCTCTTATGGGGAATATTGCACAGAGCCCAAAGTTGGACCCACTATCGCACAGCTACTAAAGCCTGTGCACCCGAATCACAAAAGCACCCACCTTTTGTGCATAGACTCCGAGCATTGTGACTTGGAATCATGTTGGTGTTGGTTCAGGGTTCAGGGTTTAGAGTTTAAGGTTTAGGGTTTACCCTAAGGGTCCAAGAACCCAAATAATAGGGTTTTAGGGCCCAAATACTACAATATGAATGGTATTTGGACCCTAAAACCCTATCATTTGGCTCCTTGGACCCTTAGGGTTAAGGGTTACCTAGATGTATATCGCGCATCTTGTCTCCCCTTGCATTTGCGCGGCCCCTTTTTTAAGCCCCGTTTTGGGAAACTCCCCTACAAGAATTTGGTGGCAAACCTGCGGAAACATGGTATGATTGGCTTGCTAGTGGTTAGTGGGCAATAACTTAAGGGAACCATAGAATATATTCCCATATTCCCTAGTAACCATGAGTAATTTGGGGCACAGCTGTGAGAAATCAAGCAGCAGAAGATGCGCATTTTCCCGCATTCTCTGCAGACTACGCTGGAGTTGAATAGGGTTTAGGGTTTAGGCCGTAGATTTAGGGTTTTGGGGTTCAAGGCTCAGGTTTTAGGGTAACAGTTTTGATCGATGAGGATCTAGTCCACCATCCTTATGGGCATTCCGTGCAGAAGCTTGCTATGACCCAACCAGGGTGGATATGTACATCGCCCCTACGGTCCAGGTCCAAAAGGTAATGCAGCGGCCTAGGTAGCTTGCCTTCTGCCTTATGCAGTCATGGTCTAGGGTACTTCGGATATGGTATGCATGATATGTGTCAGGGCTCTACGTAAACTAGATGCGCGAATCAGAATCTCATCCCGAGACCCTAAATCTTATCAACCCTAACCCTACAAACCCTAAACCCTATAAACCCTAAACCCTATAAACCCTAAGCCCTATAAACCCTAAACCCTATAAACTGTATAGCTCCATAGACCCCATTAACCCTAAACCCTAAACGAATCAGGTGGTCAGCATGCTTACGGAGAGCAGCAGCTCCTCATCAGCTCAATATGCGTGGTGCTCTTTGCAACTCGGCGGAGATCAGAAGCGGTAGTACAGGGTTTAGGGTTTATGGTTTGGGGCTTAGGGTTTGGGGATTCCGGATTAGGGTTTAGGCTTTAGCGTTTAGGGTTTGTGATTTACCAGGGGTCTCCTTATTAAAGCTGAACATCAGGAAAAGGGTACAAATATCACTGAGGGGTTACCGGGGAACCTGACGGTTGGCATCTAAACTAGGAGTTGCTGTGTTCTGTGTTTTAGGGTTTAGGGTAGGACGGGATGGGGGGGGTTTACGATTTTGTGTTTAGGTTTGGGTGTTCGCAGGGGCTTGCGTTTGCAGCATAAGATCGAAACGTCGAAGACGAACCTGACTGGCACCATGTTGATGAGGTACCCAAGATGTTTGAAGCTCAAACCCTGAACTCTAAAAGCCCTAGACCATAAAACGCAAAACCCTAAGCCCTAAATCCCAAACCCTTAAACCCTAAACCTAAACCCCAAACAGCTGTACTCGCCTGAACAAGTAAGCAGAAAAGGTCCCTTGTACATTACTGTCCTTTTTCAGGTTGAGGATTCAGGCTTTAGGGTCTGGGGTTTAGGATTGAAATTCAGGTCTTAGGGCTTAGGGTTTAGGATCCAGGATTTACACCAGGGATCACCAGAGATCTCCGGGGTTTAGCGTTTGAATCGGGCCTACATGGGGTTCCATGGTTAGTTTGCAGGAGATAACCCTGTATACATCCGTTTATCATCCTTAATACAATTCCTACAAAGCCCTGTAATGGACTCGAGATCATAAACCCTAAACCCCCATCCTAAACCCCAAACCCTATAACCTACTAACTACGTCCCCTATGCCTTCAAGTTGGGCAGAGGGATAGAGGGGGGACTCTACACCCTAAACCTTAAACCCTACATAGTAGTTGCCATTTTCTTTTCCATTATCCCTAGATAACCCCAATATAACCCCTAAGGCGGAATGTACCTTGAGCGATAGGGACCCCTACATCAGATCATCTGCTGAATGGAATTGCCAGCGGAATGCTCAGGAGCTCGTGCATGTTTGCCAGCTTGCAACTTGCCTTCAAAACCGTTTTTTGAGGGTTTGCGGTATATGGTTTTGGGTATAGGGTTTAGTGATTGCTTAAACCCCTAAACCCTAAACCCTAAAACTTTAGTGTTTAGGGTATAGGCTTTTAGGGTATAGGGTTTTAGGGTATAGGGTTTTAGGGTATAGGGTTTTAGGGTTCAGGGTTTAGGAGGGTCTCGGGGCTTTGGGAGCCTTCCGCCCCCAACGGCACAAGCCCTAAAGCCTAAACCCCAGGCAAATAGCGTAAGGGTCCAAGTACCTGATAATCATATACGTACCCAAAACCTGTACGACAATTACTGTTTCCCCCGCACCCTAAACACTAAACCCTAGACCCTAAACCCTAAACCCTAAACCCCAAACCCTAGACCCTAGACCCTAAACCCTAAACCCTGAACCGAGCCCCGTTGCCGTGGTCCGAGGGATCCCGAACAGTCCAAAGTAATTCCTACTGGACTTCAGGGCCAAAAGTAGCTAGTGTTCAGGGATTCGGGTTTAGGGTTTAGGGATTAGGGTTTAGGGTTTGGGGTTTAGGGTTTAGGGTTTGGGGTTTAGGGTGTAGGGTTTTGTATCTGTAGATGTAGGCTGCGCCGCACCCTAAACCCTAAGAAGCCCGTAAACCCTACATATTTCAGTATATCCCTGAAACGCCCTGTTGGGGGCCCAGGGTAGTTAAAACTCCAGGGTTGCACCCCTACGGGGTTTAGGGTTTAGGGTTCAGTTTTTCCCAAGATGGTCCCAATATATGAGCACTACAAGCCCCTATATACACCCATACACCCTTATATAACCCCGTTAAGATTCCATTATTTGGGTACTTGGAGCCTTACGGAATGGTACGCGAGCAAAGCCCGGCAGGCCAGGATGGAGTCCACAGCCTAAGCCTTGATCCCTATCCCTAAGAGCCTCAACCTTGAACCCCAAACCCTACTCTGTTTAGGGCTCAGGGCTCAGGGTTCAGGGTCTGTTTAGGGTTTAGGCTTTAGGGCTCGGGGTTCAGGGTCTAGGGTCTAGAGTTTGGGGTTTAGGGTTTAGTGTTCTGACCTTACCCTATAAAGTCTATGCACTGAACAAGCCCATCGTCACCTCAAGCCCTAAAACTCAAATCCTGGTCCCTTAACGTCAACATCCGGGCGGGGACATTAGCTCTGTCGTAGTTATGATAGGAGTAGGAGTAGCTGCAGTCGTAGGCGTTGTCGGAGTTGTAGGAGTTGTAGGAGGAGGAGGTGTAAGGGTAGGAATTGCAGAAGGGGCAGGAGAGGAGCTTTGTTTATTGTCTTTCAACTGCGAGCCATGATTTTGTTTACGGAATTTCGGGCAGGCCATTTGTTGCATTAGCACCCCTTCATAAACACCACCCCCTGAACCCCTGATATACGGATAGGCCATGTCAGGAAAACCAAATAAGACCAGGTCACATCTATTATGCACTAATTAGTACCACCGCCCGTATACAAATGATGTCCGCAGCATCCGCATCCCCAATCCCCTGATGCCCCCATGAATTCCAATAGAACCCCTAAGACCTAAACCCTTAACCCCAAACCCTTAAGGGTATACGAAAGCCTACGAAGGCCAAGATCAACAGCCCCGGTGGCTCCAAGAGGTCGGAAGGCAGCGGACAGGAGCAGTTAAGGGTTTAGAGTTAAGGCTTAAGGGTTTCGATAGGGTTCAGGCTTTCCCCCCAAGGTTCCAAGTGCCCAAGCATCACATACTTACTCAGAAAACGCGAGGTTTAGGGTGTAGGGCTTCTATCTGCCTAAATCACCCAATCCCGAGGTCTTAGCTATCATGCAGTACTTGCACCAGCGTTTAAGGCCTAGGTTTTCGGGTTTAGCACAAGAATCTGGGTTGCTGTTAAGGAACTTAAATTAAGTTACCATAATGGGTATATATAGTGAATAATAGGGTTTCCCCAATATAGTAACTTATTAAAAGTTGCTTCACAGCAACCCAGGAATCGGTGCCAAAACCCCTCTGACAAGCTTGGGGGAACCCTAGGGCTCAGCATCCAAGGTCTGGAGCTTAGGGTTTAGGGCTTAGGGTTTAGGGTTTAGGGCTTAGGGTTTAGGGTTTAGGGCTTAGGGTTTAGGGTTTAGGGCTTAGGGTTTAGGTTTAGAGCTTGGGGCTTGGGGTTTAGGGTTTAGGGCTTGGGGTTTAGGGCTTAGGATTTAGGGCTTAGGGTTCATCATATCAGGTCCAAGCATCCACTTGTTACGCAACGTTATCCAACACCAGAAAAATACCCACCCGCCCATTGGGTCCCACATCATTAAGAAAAGTACACCCTAAACTCTACATCTGGAACCGAAAATCCTAAATCCTGAATGCTCAACTCTAAGCCCTGGACCTATAACTCCAGGTTCTTGCCCATCTACCTTGACCACCAAATTTATGACCTATAAAGGGACTATCGTCTGGCAATCTGTGGAATCAGTTAACATGGTTATGTGTCACCACGAGCTACTGTAGATGTCTCTCACCCGTCACTCCGACTAGAACTACCCAGGCGAAGGGTTTAGGACTTAAGTTTGTGGAAGTCCGATTCAAACAGCATCCTCTGATAACTTCCTGGTATTCTGCACAACCCCACCCCTTTAACAACCATATTGCTGCGTCATTTTTATAAGTAGATAAAGGCTCAGTCGGGGCTACCGCCGGTTGGCTTCCAAGCTGTAAGTGTCCTAGCAAAGAGCCGCACAAAGCCCTCACACTTCAGGATTTAAGGTTTAGGGGTTAAGGCCTTGGGGGTTGAGGGTTGGGTTTACGGTTTCGGGGTTTAGGCTTTATCAGGCAGATCACAACGCTAAATTCCCTTCTACATTCTGGTCTGAATTCTATTCGGGATAGGGCCCAGAGATGAGATGGGGGGGGGTAGCTTCCAGTGTAGAAGCCTTACATAGCTTGCATACTGCCCCCCATCAGATATTAGCGATAGTATCAATAGGGGGGGGTTCCCAAAATTATGGGCACCTTTCTTGGCGGTCTCCTATACTTGAGGAGTATGGTATTTGGGGGTCTATATTGGGGTCCCCTTATTTTGGGAAACTACCATATGTATTGCGTTTCATAGTTCTCATAGTACAGACTGTTACCGGGTGGGGGCAGTACCCAATACATATAGCCCTTGTATAGCTCCAGGTGTTTCCATGTGGGGTTTCGGGTTTGGGTTGTATGTCAGGGCACTCACCTGGTAACTCCCCACTTAAAAGCTCCTTAATGTAGACCCCTGATCAATAAACCTTCTCCCTGTACCCGTAAGAGGGATTGTAATAGGGATCCTTACAGGAAGGCCCTTAGAAAGAGGGCGCGGGGGTATTAATCATGGGTCTGCATTACCACCAGAAGCCCCATTCCCTGAATCTATGCCACGGAAAATTCCGCCTCTGGACCCTTGAGCTCGTCGCCGCTCACTGCCATCCGAATAGCGGAAAATTAGGTAATAACATGCAAAGAGTGGGGCCCCAAAGTAGGTGTGATTTGTAGGTTTCAATCCCCACCATACACGAAGCCCATATTTTTCCCAACATATCCATGTATCCTTAAGTTGGGGCCCAAAGGAAATATGGTAATTTCCCTAAATTAGGGGACCCCAATATAGACCCCAATATACTATAATCCTTGTTACGGGGACCCCCAAAAAGGTACCCTTAATTTTGGGAAAGTCCCATATCTTTTCTGTGAACTTCAAACCAACTTTGTGACAGCTTCAAAGCCTTTGCTACGAACACTCGCCCTGATGTTTTTGCTGTGACGAAGGTCTCCAGGCTTGGGGTTTAGGGGTTTTAGGATTTTAGGGATTTAGGGTTTAGGGTTTAGGTATGGGCTTAGGGCTTGAGGGTTTAGGGTTTAGGGCGTAGAGGTTTGGGGTATACTAGATCCCGATCAGGAGTTCGAACGCCAAGACTCCAGCACTCAATGCGACATGACACCCCCGCACTAGCGGCCCGAGGCTGTCGGAATCAGCGAATCTACCTTGGTTTGGTTTAGGGTTCAGGGGAGAAGCCCAGACCCCTGAGAGGATCAAAAAATGAGATCCCCTATATAGACCCATCAAAACCCCTATATAATCCTTATATAATTTCCCCTATGGTTCTAGGGGATCTAATTTTTAGATCCTTTTGGGGGTCTGGGAGCCCGAGAGAAACATGGAAACCCATACAGGCCCCTTGTTGAAGAAAAGTCGCCTTAGAAGGCTTCTTTCTTTGTGCTTCCAGGCTAGCTTGTGGAAGTGTATTGGTAAATATATTTTCCGCGGCTGTCTTTGGTTTGAGGCTATTAGGTATGGGCTTCAAGGGGACTCGAATAAACTGTTCACACGCATCCTAAACAAACACGCACATGTAGATAGTCTTGCGAGACCCGGCTGCTCTTCATGTGAGTTATAGTCTAAACTCCTTAAAGGGGGGTCATATAGGGTCTTAAATAGGGACTACTATAGGGGATATTAAGGGGGATACTAGGAGTTTAGACTATGGCTCATGTGAGTTATAATGGCTGTATACAAGCGGGGTGCTCGAAGGAGGCAGGCAGGGGCGTCAGTAGTCTTTTGGGTTTAGGGGAGTTCATGGCAGGAATTGTGAAAAAGACGGCTGAAGCCCAAGAGGTGCCGAGGGATTAAGAAGCCTACCCTACACTATTCCCATGTAATGGGATTAGGGTATAGGGCTTAGGGTTTAGGGTTTAGGGTTCAGGGCCTACCCTACGCACTCCCCCAGAGAGTTTCATGGCTATCTCAGAAGGCTCATACAAGTACGGCTCATGGGATGTCAGCTAGGAGGGGTTTAGGGATTAGGAACCAGGTCATAAGCAGGTAATATCAGGTCATACCTTACAGTCTAATATACGCACCATTATAGACAGCACTCGTGCTTTCTGATACTTACCTAGGACGTCAGGCATATAAAGTGCGCCCAGTTCAATGCGGAATGCGATCAGCACCTCTCTTCGCGGGCCCTTCAGATAACCACCTAGCTACACATACCATGCGAACAATGATTCAGGCGTCTACCTTATCAGGAATATGGCTAGATGGAGTGTGTGAATCTTTTTCAGGTTTGTGTCGTTCTCCAGGTCTCGACACCTAGAGGTTGCAAGTGCCAGACGGACTAGGAAGTATGAAAATTAAGGATTGAAATGTTCTAAGGTTTCTTACCGTCATGAAGTTGAAGTACATGCAAGTAGATACCCATATAGTTCAATGCTGGTCAGGGAATCAGATATTGGGTTGCTGTCACGTAGCTGCAAGTAGGTCGCCATCTCAAGGAACCATAATATAGCTCAGAGCATAACCCCTGCTGTAATTCAATGGAAGTCTTGAACTGAAGCTCTAACTTAGTTTAAGTGAGTTCCTTAGCTAGGTACCCCAGTAGTACGCAGTTTTCATGTTTATTTCGGGGTCTCCTGATTTTCATGAGGCTGAACAATAGGAAAAAGGGTACCCTTGTTATTTAGAGGTTCCTGGGACGGTAGTCCTTAACAGCAAGCCAGAACCCTAAACCCCAAACCCTAAACCCGAAAGCTGAGCGAAATGAGTTGTAGTGGCTTGGGTCGCAGGGCTTTGTTTCCTTCTGCCTCGGTACGACTTGCAAAGCAACACTCCCCCCAAACGGACATGGAATCCTAAAAAGGGCCCATTGAAGACTGCTGTCCTTCTATGGAGCCTCTATGATTACTGTCTAGGATGTTGAGTTTAAGGCTGTTTCCTGGAAGTTTGGAGGAGAGCAATGCTTGAGCACTTGCTCGCATAAGTTTGCGCATGGGACCACAATGCACCTCAACATTGTTTCATTCGTCGCTAATATAATCCTGTACAGGGCACGTAATATAACCCTGAACCCTAAACCCTAAATCCCGAAAGGGAGCCGCAACTGCGAGACACTCCAATTACTTACCTTCGGTTAGCTGGGAATGAAAAATGGAACATAGACTGGAAACTACCAGAATGGGTTGCATAGGGACTACTTTAGGGATCCATTCCTTCTTTCCTAGCTAATTACAGACAAGATTAGAGAATGAGGTGAGTGCTTGCTGGTCCCCCAGCTCAACTACCTAGACTTGCCATTGTAGTTCCTGCCTTGGCCGGATTATGATTTAGGAGCCCAAAACCCTGAAACGTATTGTATGGGAGCAACAAGGTATCCTAGGAAACGGAACTACGCTAGGGTGAACTGTCAGCCTGCGGCGGAGGAAAAGGGAGCGCATCTGTGTCTGCGGTTTAGCGTTTAGGGATTTGCAGAGACTATAGCATTTCGTAGTGAAAATGAATCCGTTTTATTTGCGGGAAAGGCACAAGATGTTCGAACCCTGACCCCAAATCCTGAAGCTTGTCATCGTTTCAACCACAGTATTGGGATCGCTTCTGCTTGGGCTAGGGTGAAAAGGGAGCCCCATTTATATTGCCCAAAACATTATTATCAGCAATCGACTCCTTGTTTCCATGTTTTGGATCCTCCATGTAGCAACAACTAATGCCTAGACCCTCCAAGTACCCTCTATTCAGAACTAAGTGCCCGCCATTAGCAGCGTGGGATATGGAATTGTAGCAGGACCACTTTAAAGGTGTTCGCATTTCTGGGGAAAGTTTGCAAGCTACCGATGCTCCTCCCGAAGGTAATCTCTTCATCGCCATAGAAAAACATACTCCGAAATCTTATTCGAATCGTTGAGCCCCAACATGAATCACTTTAGGGTGTAGGGTTTTTTGTGGCGTTTTGACTGTCTCCATGGCAGCCTCCATAAGAGACCCAGCCACATACAAAAGTGCAGAAGTTAGCTTGCAACATCCTGCTTCTCAGGCGGCTTAGGGTTTTGGTTTTAGCGTTTAGGGGTTATAGGGTCTAGTGTAAGCTGTTTCCAAAAAGCCCTTAACCATGAACCTGCTCTGGAAACCTCCAACTCTTGAAAAAAACGGACCTGCTGCTGCTGCTGTTGCTGTTAGGTCCTCATCACCCGTTTCAGCGCCTCTGTTTGGTTACAGCAGGCGCAAAGCAATTGTTCAAGGTTTAGAGCTACGAAGGGTCTGGGTATTTCACCGTTCTTTTGTGAGGTTTTTCGATGGACACTATCAGGACCCAAATCTTAGGAATGTTGTAAAGCAGGCATGAATGGACACCCTAAGGGTCCAAGCATTTAATCTTCCTGTGCTTGCTCGAAACCTGTGCTACTATTACCATTACCCAATTCCCAAGTACTCAACAATTGGGTACCAATGTCTCAGACCGGGCGGCCCAAGCACCCCTGACATGTGTTAGGGTTTAGGGATCTAAGGATATAGGGATTTATGGATTCAGGGATTTAAGGTTTAGGTTCTAGTGATTGAGGGTTTAGGATTCAGGATTTAGGGTTTTAGGGTTTAGGGCTTAGGTTTCAGGAGGTAGGGTTTTGGGGTTGCCTTAGTTCTCTTCTCCCTGAAGCCCAAACTGCAAACCGTGTCCAGTTCCTCCATCAACTTCCCTAAACCCCAAACCCTTCCCTGCAGGATCCATGGAGCTAAGTCCTCACTCTGATATGAGCTATAGTCTAAACTCCTAGTATCCACCTTAATAGCCCTAGGGGCTTAGGGCTTAGGGATTGGGGTTTAGGGTTTAGGGTTTGGGGATTAGGGTTTAGTGTCCAAACTCCTAGTACCCCCCTTGACCCCTATAGTAGTCGACTATTTAATGCCCTAGATAACCCCCCTTTAAGGAGTTTAATCTACAGCTCACATGAAAGCATCCTTCCTTGCCACTCTCAATGATACGCAGGGCTTCCTGCATCGGGAGTTCCGAAGGTAGCATGCCTCTTTGGTAGCCCTAAATATCCGGTGCCGTAATAAAAAATCATAGCCAAAAGGAGCTCATCATTTTGAGGATAACCCATGTACTCCTCCCTTGCCTTGGTAGGGGTTCAGGGTTTCGGGTTTAGGGTTTAGGGGTTTAGGTTTTAAGGTAGTCTCCTATAGCCTATAGGTACTCATTTTGTGGATAACACGAATGTTCTGTAATCTACGTACTTAATTAGCCCCTAAACCCGAAGCGGTATGTCCTTAGATCATCTGGGTGTCCAATTAACTGTTGGCCTTTTTTCCATTTGTTCCGAACCCTTTATGGTTTAGTGCCTAGGCCCCGCATGTCCGCATAACCTCTTTTAAGGGACCCGTGATTTCTTTTCATTGTCCATATGAGTTTCCATTACCCTGATGGTCCCAGTGCCCAATTCTTTAAGTACTTGGGATTTGAGCAGTAGTAATTGTAGCACAGGTTCGGGGCAAATATATGACCATTAAGTACGGGGACCTTTAGGCCACTCTAAGCCCTAAACCTGAACCTAGATACCTAAATTCTAAGTGGTTTAAACAACCGCTCATGGGGCCCGACGGGTCCCCGAAGTGTATATAGCTAAGGGTTATACTGTATAGGTCTGTTTGGTTGAAAGATTAGGGTTCAGGGTTTAGGCCTTTTTGGACTATGGCCCTAAACCCTATAAACCCACAAACCCTATAAACCCCATAACCCTAAACCGCGTGGAGAGTTCAGGATGGGGCGTCAGAAGGATATTTTCCAGGGCTTCGGTTTGCTTGGGGCTCGCCCTGGGTAAGGGTTTAGGGTTTAGGGCCCTAAGCCCCAATTGGTCAACCCGAAATCCTAAACACCAAGCCCTAATCCCTAAACCAAAAACCCTGAAGCGCGAAGTCTATATGCTCGGATGCTCATGGGTGTTAGGAACTTTGCCCATACGGATGTCACCTATTAGATATGACGCGTAGCCAGAATTTCCTTCATAACTGAATGGACACGGGCTCCTTCTTAGGGATTATATAGGGACTATGTTAAACTATAGGAAGGACCCCCCTATATCCACTGTTAACAGTCCCGTAAAAAGCCTAATATTGACGGTAGCCCGTATGATGACAAGGTATAAGGTCGAAGGTAAGGCCGCACCCATTTTGTCATTGGGCCCGCATGATCGGAAAGGTCGGGGGAAGTCTTTACGGCTCTGTTAGAGCCTGGAAGAGTATATAGCCAGTTCCGTGAATATACTTGGGCCCTGTAAAGTACTTACTTGGGCCCTAAAGTACCTATAGATGAGAACCCCTGCAGGCCCCAAGTACAAACCACAAACCCTCATGGACCTGTAAATTATGCTGTAGAAGTACGCGCACACAGCGAACACACGCGCGCGCCTGCTCGAGGGTTTCAGATTGTGTTGATTCTATCTATATACTTGGAGGCTCATGGGACTTAGTAACTGCTTAATGGGGCTTATAACCGTCCTTGTAAATCGGGATGCCTTCATAGTCGTTAGAGGACTTCACTGCTGGGCATCGACTCGGGGACATTTGCAGGCCCTAAGGGTCCAAGGACGCAAATACTAGGGCTTTAGGGCCCAAATACCATTCTCATTATATTTGGGGCCTCAAACCCTATTACTTGGGTCCTTGGACCCTTAGCGAGGGATCTGAAGCAAAATCGGGGCTCATGCTGTTGAAGGCCACTGTAGGGCAACATTTTGGGTGGCGTTGCGCCTGTGTGCAATCCTGGAACTCTCAAACCCTAAAGCCTTCAGGGGCACAAATCGTAGAACCCTTAACCTTAGCTCCTACACCCTATCCCCTAATCCCTAGCCCTTAATAACTTCCTAACTGTTAGTTCCTAAACCGAAATTCCTACTAAACCCTAAATAGTAGTTTCCCTAAGTAGGGGGACCCCAACAAAGTCCCAAAAATATTATAATCCTTATTATAGGGACCCCTAACAAGGGGCCCGAATCCTGTGAAAGCCCCAAATCCCAATTTAGATCATCTGCGCAGGTGGCTCAGTGTAGCATTTCGGCCTCCTTTGCGTCGAGGATTGCTGTGCCATCCGTTGCTTTTTCCTTGTCAGCGGCTCTGAGATGGGTGGGTGTAGGGATGGGGTTTAGGGTTTAGGGTTCGAGGATTTGAGTTTAGGGTCTAGAGAGTTTAGGGGTTTGCGTTAAGGTTATAACAGAATTTGTTGGCCCCAAAAGTCTGCAATATCCACTTCGGCCATTTTCTACTACTAGCGTATATCTATAGCTGGAACCCTGACAGACCAAAGACATGTGCATGTCTGCGGAGTAGAAAGCACAACAGCTTGGGAGCCCTTACGGCACTTGTGTCCTCACAAGACCCTAAACCCTAAATCCCAAACCTTGGGTACTGCC
>CAJNIZ010043991.1:17574-35249 GCA_905231905.1 Symbiodinium pilosum
AAGCCCTGGACCCTAAACCCTAGACCCTAAACCCTAAGCCCTAGTTTACGCGTGCTTGCTGCATGCTTACCCCTGATGCCAAGCCTTTCTACACACTTAGCCGTCTCCAACACCGACTTGGCGTCTTTGGGGCCCAAAGGCTCCATAGGGGATATATAGGGTTTAGGGTTTAGGGTTTAGGGTGGGGATATATGAGGGTTTTCCAAAATTAGAGGTACCTTTTTGGGGTCTCCATGATAAGGATTATACTATTTGGGGGGGTTTATATTGGGGTACCCTCATTTAGGGAAACTACCATATAGGGGATTCTATAGCGTACTACTTTTGGGCTTATTAAGGGGGATGCTTAGGATTTTAGACTATGTTTCATATAATGTATACTTAGGGCCAAAAGGGGTTTCCATATCATGACTTTAGGGCCCAAGTCTTTACCATATAGCTGCATGGAGAGCGTTAAGGGTGTACTTGGAGGCTCATGGATTTCTTTATCGGACCCCTATATAGGAACATTAGCTGCAGCTGTAACAAGCTAAGCGCTTACTTAGGACATGCTGCAACCCACAGCCCTAAACCCTGTAACAACCCAAGAGCTCAATAGTGCTTTCCCGAGCACGCCCTATCATCTACACACTGCTTGGAGGTCAATGGGTGTCTGTAAGCGGGGTCATGTGGGATTATAGGCCTCCTGAAGCTAGGTTATTCTGGGTTAAAGGCTTCAAGTTCAGGGTTTTACGGTGTCTGTAGCCAGCCCGCATATACGTCCATGGGTAACTAGTGTATACCCGTGGACATAGACTAGAGCTGTAAGAAGGTCAGCTACATCTTCACAATCTTCACCCGCAGCGCTAAGCCCAAAGCTGTTAACGCGCAACCCCCTGCCCTAAACCCTGAACCCTAAGCCCTGCAATCGGGTTGGGGTTGAGGGCTAATTTAGAAGCCCTTGACAATAGAAAGCCATGTTATTCTTCATGGCCTCCGTTTACACTACTATAATTGCTATAGCGTTCTTAAGTCATAAATGTTTACAGCCCCCTAAATGAAGCCTGCGAAGCCCCTGAAGCCACAAATCCCTACAGCCTTGACTGTTGATATTACATGCCCTAAGCCTTCAATACCCAGAACCCTAAACTAAACTTCCAACCCCTATGCTAACTTCTCAACTACACTCTCAACCCTGGGTATCCACACCCTAAAGCCCCAACCCCTAAATCCTCGACGCGAAGCCCCCAACCCTAACCCTGGTACCCTAAGCCCTCAACCCTGAGTATCCACCGTATGACAGTCAAGGTCCTTGCCTTCACAGTTTCAAGAAGCTATCCACACCCTCAAAGCAGCGATGCCGGCGAGTGTTGGTGGAACAGGGTTTAGGATTTAGGGTTTAAGGTTGAGGGTTTATAGGGTTTACAGGGTTTAATCAGGTGGAAGTTGCCCAAGCATATTGGACAGTTTGGCTACAGGAAATTGTAGCTGTAATATGTGTTGGGGAACTATCGTTAAGTGCATACAAAGAGGGTCCTGACTCATATTATGGAAGTTACCCCAATCCCCTCATTAACAGGATAAGCCCCCTGTACAACCCCAGTGCGCATTCTCTTTTCCATTCGGTTTGCCATTCGGGTTTTGGGTAACAAAATATTGCCATGACCCTCAACCCTTAATCCTATACCCCCAAACCCTAAACTGGCCCTAGACTCTCCAAAAAATGAATCCTAAGCTCCCAAACCCCTAAGCCCCTACAGGGGCTGGCAAGCCTAAAGAGGGTCAGGGTGTAGGCTTTAGGGTTCAGGGTTTGGGGTTTAGAGTCAGGGTTTATAGGGCTTAGGCTGAGGGCCTAGACATAGATTTGCAATCTTACTTACATGAAGTGTGGAGACTACAGCAGAGACTTCAATGTCTCCCCAAGCGGCCCAAGCGGCGTGGAGTGGCAACGGGGTCCTCATCGAGACCAGCGTCCCCCTAAACTCCAAATCCTAAACCCTATGCCCTAAACCCCTAAACCCTAGACCACAAACCCTAAACCCGAAGCCCTAAGCCCTACACCCCAACCCTAAACTCTAAGCCCCAAACCCTCGGTTGGGGTCCACGTTACTTTGGGGAGGGTCGGCTTGATGCTTGGTAATCTACGGCGTGGGCCACTGTCTACTACGTTAAAGTGGGCTTAGGGAAAGGGTTTAGGGAACAGGGTTTAGGGTTTAGGATTTAGGGTACAGGGTTTAGGGTATACGGTTCAGGGTTTAGGGTATAGGGTTATGGTTTAGGGTATACCTACACCCTCCGCTGTTTCCAAATTTTCGCCTGCCCCCTGGAAGTCAATAATTTCCGCCTGCAGCAAATAGAAACGCCTGCCACTTACAAGAAACGCCTTCCACCCCAAGACCAAAACCGCTGCCTTGCCTAAAAACCCACATTCAGAGCCTTGCGTGTAGGGAGCCCCATTAAATGCTCTATATGCCTCCTGCAGTTTATACTTGCCTGCTCTACCCTATGTATGCTATGTATGCCACCCAATACACCCTATGTGTCTATAAGTTCTACATGTATGTACTTCTATATAGAAGCTCTTATAGAAGCCCTTGACACGGGGTTACAAGCACCTTGTAGCCTCTATAAACCTAAAACCCCAAACATCGAAAATAGAAGGTCCTTATATAGCTCTCCATGTAGATGCCCCAAAATTTCCTTTGACGTAACATAAGTACGTGTATATACAGGCCAAGTCACCATGCAAGGCAACAGCTTGTGCCCACTCAGAAACATGCGTATTCAAACAAGGATAGCTGTATGGGTTCACATGGGGTCCATAGGATGTGTATGTAGGGGTTTGCTAAATCCATTTCAGGTTCCATTGTCACAGAGCTCGCCGCGAGGATTTGTAGTGTTCAATAGGGCTTCGCAAAGGGATTCTTCTGCCCTGGTGGTGCGCAAGTACGTCCATGATGCTTGGCTTCATAATGTGTACTTCAGGTCGGATTTGGGGTTTTGATTGAATGACTCAATTGCAAAACGTGTACTGTACAGAGCTGCGATACAATCGATCAAATTTTGGGTTGCGCATGCAATGGTCATGAATTTTACAGGTCTTATAAGGGCCCAAGCTACTAAGTAATCAAAGCAAACTCTTTGGTTGTGATTCTCGGCAGGCCTTGTAGAGCAACCTCTACAGCACCATATATGAGCCCCGGACTAAATCATATATATGTATATACATGCCCCCATATATCTGCATATAGTCCCTTGGTTCTGGGTTTTTGGATATATATTTATTTGTATATCTCTGCTGTTGTAACACAATTCAGTCCGGGGCTCATATATGATGATGAGCTCAGCATCCTATATACGTTCTGAACTGATTTCCCTCCTCTCGAATCACAAATGTACTGCATTCATATCCCCATGAAAAGAGTAACATCGATCCGAAGGTCGATTAAGAATCACCTCTGACAAACAAGCACGCGCAAATAGAGGCGCCCGAAAACACCGACCCCAGCCTCAGCGTTTCCATACCTCTTATCATATAGATATATACCACGGATGGAGGAAATCTTGGTATATATGTCTATATTTAAGCTACAAGACCTATATATATATATATGGGTTTCCCAACATGTATGTTTGTAAAGATTTCCCCCATACGCGGTATATACTTCACAAGGGGCATCTTAGCACACAAACTATATAGCTCCCACAACCATTTGTCACAGCTGGTGCTTGCTCTTGAACTGCTTAATGACCATTTTGGCCTTCATCTGATACCGCTGTAGGAGAGTGCGTTCAAACTGATGCCGATTGTTCTTGTAGGAGATTCGTCGGCTTATCTTTGCTACTCTTCCAATGAAGTCTTCGTTTTGACTGCAATCCGTAGATGCTGGGTTGAGCATCCACCTTCGGGACTTGTTAGCCATAGCTTGAAACATCTCCACCTTGAAGCGCGCCAAGGCATGTATCTTAGGCACTTGCCCAAACAAATGGAGGTTGTGGCGCAGCGCAAAGTGTGCCAGGAATCCATACGCATAGCAAAAATCATGCAGACCACCTTTCAAATGTTTGATGCATGAGCGTGGTAGCCACAAGGCGTGTTTGTGAATACCTTGTGTAAAATTCAGGCCTCCGCGAAGACCTTGTTGGATGACTTCCAGGGTGTGTTTCATTGGGTCTGATTCCTCCACTGACATTAAAACCAAGCCTGTGTAGAAGAGAAGCCACTTCAGAATGATTACGCTGTCAGCTCCTTTGCATCCGAGATAGGGAAATGTGAATCCACTTCCGTAATGTAATTTGTCCTTAGAGAACGAACGTAGAGTGCCCAGATGCAAGCGTTCAGATTCGCAGTAGAGCATCAAGTTATTCCACGCCCGGTCCAGTCTTGACTCCACGGACTTCGACTCAGAAGCATCCCCATAATCGAAGAGTTCGAAGTGCGCCAGCAACAGAATGACCGAGGCTGCGTAGTTTCGGGCTACGCCTGTGGTGGCCAAACAGAACCAGCATTTATCAGTTTGTACGAGGCTTGCAATACAACATTACACTTGTATAGTGGTCTATATCTTACAAGCAACAGCTGACACCTCGAAGTTTCATGTGCTTAAAGAAATCCTTTTCTTTAGGAGAATGTCTTTGAAGAAGCTTGAAAACTTTCCGAGTTTTACTTCCACCCATTTGTCAAGAAAATAATGACTGCATTGTAGCCTGTACAATATTTTGGGTCATTAATTGACCTTATAATATATATATATATATATATAGTATTATAGAACAATAAAATGCCTCGCATACGCAAAGATCGATCAAAGCCTGTACCCCATCTATACACCCTTAAATTTTATAATATAAAACATTTGCTTGTACTTTTTGTGTGTATACATATATATTCTTGTATGAGCCCTGGACGCTAAAAATTCTATATAAGCCGTGTATATATCATAGACCCGTTAATATTATACATGTGCATATTTATATATACACATACATATATATATATACCCCTTTAAACCCTGCAGTATGTATAAACATGCACCCATTATTATACGAGTTCGTATGTATTTATGCACATACATATATATATATACATATACGTATACAAACTCTCGGGTCTCGTTACATGCCTGCCCAAACTATATAGGCAACCCATATATATATACACATATGTTATGCTATATACCCTGTACACAGCTTTGCATGAACCCTGAGAAGGTGTACACGGCAGGTGCTTATAAACTTCGATCATATTATGTTACAATTTGCACCTTACTTGAATCTTGCAAGCCTACATACCTATAGCTTTCTGACTTCGAGCATTTGAAACGCGCCGTTAATTTGTGGTTTGCGTATGTACTTGCCTACATGATAAAAGCCACGAAAACGACACATTTACAATGCAGGTTGCTATATACGTAAGTTCGAATTTGCAACTTGCGTCAACCATAGCAACTTGACAACAGAATACTAACAGTATGCAGTCAGGGTTCCCAAGCGAAAAACATGGAACGGGTCTCGGCGATAAAATTGTGGCGCCCGCGAAGGCAAAGATTCCCATGCTTCAAAAGGTATGTGTTTGAAGGGCGGGGTTTCCTTCCATGGGAAACTGGCACAAACCGTGTCGGTCCATAGCGCTCTTGTTGAGGGATCTTCGAAGGGAATGTCAGGCGTCCCAGCCCAGCATTCATGGCATACACCCAACTGCTGAGTACGGCCTGCGTGCATGTACGATCTTTCCAAAGAACCAAACTTGGCGTGGTACTCAAAGTCAGCCTTGTATCCCAGGATGGCCGCATAAAAGCGCTCGCCTTTCGCCATGAGGCCGTGTTTGCAAACCTCTGCAAGATTCTTTGACGCAGCTTCATGTAAAGAGATCAAGAGATTCGGCTGTCGCTTGTACTTTTTGGACGGGAACGCGAAGATCAAGAACTTTGTAAGAAACGAATTGTTCTTGCTGTTGAGTTTCTGCGCAATCGGGTTTTCCAAGTTGTTCGAACCAAAAGCCACAGGCACTGAGCAGCGACATGTCTCTTCCGCACCCTGGCTAGTGTTGAGGCCCAGCACAGGCTCCATGCTCAGAACCTCCAATGGTTGTTTTTTTTGAGTACGCCCGCCATCTCCATGCAGGTAAATGGGAATGGTTCTTTTCAGTCTGCGGCTCGGCGATGCATAAACTTTGTGGGAGGGCTGCTCAAGCTTGTAGTTCTCCCAAAATGTTGTCAGCAACGTTTCGGAATCTGCTCCAGGCCGAAAGCCTCCAAGCAACATGTAAGGGTGGTCCATCAATAGCTTGCCCAACACATTCGCCGGCTTCAGGTAAGGAAGCCTGGTCGTGGTTCCCTGCTCTGTGTGAATATGTTCAGAAACAGGGATGCTCAAAGTGATCTTGAATGTGTGCGCAAGCCGTGAGACGTGTCTACTGGCATTCTTCTCGGACAGGTTCGGTTGAGCACCAAGTTGTAGTTGTGTAGCCGCAACACCATTCTGTTCCTGCATTGCAACTTCATGCCTCACCAGTGATATCGCAGGAGCCTTGCATGCAAGGACAAGATCGACATGTATATTTATATATCTATCCCTAACCTCTTGAAAACCCTCTATATCGCCCCGTATACAACCTATATAAACTCTCAACCTTTATAAACCTATATATATATACACTTATAGACCTTTTGTATAATAAACATATATATATACACCCTATATATACCCCAGTAAACCCTATATCTATATATACACCCTATAAACTAGCTGGGATGCATGAACCGAGCAGGTGCATGGAAAAAAGTTTCTTTACGTATTTACAAAACAAACTTACCAGAAAGACTGACTCTCCAATGTGGTTCTTTTTGTTACGGGGAGTTTTAAGGGTCCGATACATATGACACACATATACACTACAGTGGAAAGTCCCGCTACGAGCTTGTTTCAGTGGTCCCTGTATTCAGACCCTTCATATATATATATACATATAAAAACCCCTGTAATTTGGAAACCTTGCCCCATCCGCAATGTCAGCCAAGTGCTGCTCAAGGATTGGCGTAATTTCTGGAGGCTGCCGAGGCTGCCCAGTACCTGGCCAGCATGCATCAGCACGGAACCACTTTCAAGTTGAGATCTTGACAGGCGCAACAGTACACGCGTGTTGCTTTTAGAACATGATCCGCAATCTTGCCCGCATGCACATGTACTGAGCTTGTATGGGGAAATTTCCTTTGCGTAGGATCAGCACATCGTAGGCAATTTGTACATGCATGGCCCAAACGCATTCATCATTCGGCGAACGCTCATTCTTCAGACTTGTTTTGGACGCACCACGGAGAGAGTGTAGGAATCACACGCACTCGTAAGCAGCCACATCTACTCAGCCTGCAGATTCTTGAGGCTTCGTCGATATGCATCTGTGCGGGATTGCCTGTTCCAGAACTGGCGTCGAAGCTGCTCGAATGCGCTAAACATCTATAGCAGCCAGAAAAGCGGAATTCGGAGTATGTACCTGCAGTCTATACGAATTTATACACAACGTTACATTTCCACTCAGGAGGCTTCGAGCTTGTTAGCCTTTGTCCAATGATTTGTCTAGGGTTGTTACATCATTATAAAGGGTTGAGAAAGGTGTACCTACATTTTTTCTTGTGTAGCTGTACGTGCTTATTTGATATGCTTATCAGTTTTTCCTTCATATTATAGAAGCAGCCATGCAAATGATCAGGCTTCCAGGCAGGATGGATCGAGTGCTTAACACTTTTTACAACAAAGGGTACCCTAAGAGACATCCCGTATCATGTGCCTTGGAGGTTCTATATATACATACATATATATATATATATGTACGGTGCCTATCTAATGATATAAGGTGTAGCGGTGGGCTAGGAAGTCAATATGGGTACCTAGCAGCAAAAACTATTGACTTCAGACAGCGCATCTGGGGTACATGAGGCCTTCGAATCAAGCTAACAACAGAGTGCATATAAGGTGTTTGTAAGGGAACACGGGGGAAGGTAGGGAGCTCAATTCTGAAGCTGACAGTCTTTAATTCTTCAAACCCCACCTGGCCGAATACCATTGTGGACAGTGCCCAATGCGATGGATTTTGATAAATTTATGTGCAACCCAAGCTGTCAACTTCAGGTGTATTTGTCCCATGCAAAGTCCGCGCTGCAAAGATTCAAGTTTTAACGCAAAACGGTTCATAGGGCTTATTATATATAAGTTTATAGGGTTTACAGGAGTCATAGGGTTTGCATGGGGTCTACGGAGTTTCCACGGTCAATTTTCTATATTCTCTATAAGGCTTATATATATAGGGTTTATTATATAGGGAGGTTATGGTATAAATCCGAAACCCTATATAAACCCTTGCATATACATATAGATATCTGTATACCTGTTTATTTATTTATACTTAAACCCAGTCCTCCTATAGTGTCCTGTATACCCTCGAGACTGCTTCCGGATGCAGTCCTTTGGACTGGCAAGTTGGCAAATCAGCTCAGCTCATCAGCGCCTCTCAGCTGAAAAAATGTGCATGTGTAGTCGACGCCCTGACGTAGCCGAGCTAGGTGTTGCAAGAGGGTTTATCCAGGCCAATTATAACCCCAACACAAACTATATACCAGCAAATTTTGGGGTTCGAGTCTTCATTACATAATCTCAGGGTATATATAGACTTTGGGGCTATATATAACTGTATAGTATAAACGGGATCCTGGTAGCTATAGGATTTGGGTTGGTATACATACATACATACATACATATATAGGCTTATAAAGGTGAGAGATCTTCAGTCTAGAGCAGCTTTATTAACCTTATAACATTTCCAAAGCCTATGTTTCCCTGTAAACCCGAAAAAAAACATGGCCTTAAACCCGCAGATTTAGGTTTGGGGCCTGCCTACTAGGTGGGTCTGGGGTTACACAGGATTTATATAGGGTTCATGGTATTATAGGGTTTGGGGGCTTCAACATATATGAAGATTATATATACAGAGTTCATATATAGGGTTGGGTTTCTAGGTTTGTGGGTTTTATAAGGTTTGGGGTTTGGGGTTTGTAGACAGGTATATATATAGGATGTTATGTTTGCGGGTGAAATGTATTCGAAAACCCCATATATATTCCTATATAGACCGCAAGTGTTCTATAGCACAAACGTAAATCACACCCACTTCCAAAACTCTTGATAATCACTTAGGTGAGGGAAAAGTTCGATGAACCCGAAGGACTTTGCAACTCGTCTGCAAAAAACAATTGATTCAGTGTAGGAATTGTAGAATTATTTCGGCAGAGAATGTACATGGAAACGGTATATATTATAAGTTGTATATAAGATACATACAATACCCATAGAGAAAGTATGGGATTTCAAGCCATAGCTTTTTGTAGAACCATGCAACTAAAGTCCTATATAGCTCGGAAAACTGCGGCCAACTGCTCAATTTGTTGTATCTTATAGATGTATAGATTTGCAAATAACCCCAACCATGCCTCCCAACACAACAAGCATCAGGCAAAACCCTAAGTGAAATTGGCTACGTACAGAAGCCAATAAACCAAGCTAGCAGGGCTCGAGGTATAGGCTCCAAGCTGTTGCTGGCAGATTCCACTGGCATGCAATTCCACCTGCAAAGTCTATGAACAGCGGCACATGTATGCACATACATACACGCGTAAAAGGGTCTATATAGCAACAGCTTTGGACCCGCGAAATCCTAATTGCACAGGCTGCAAATCGCGGCACGTGGTGAAAAAGCTGACGGGCCCCAGCATTAAATTATCCAGGATATAAGAAGATTCCAACTTTATAACCCCCGTAGCAAGAAACCACAACCTCCAAAAACTACACGCGTATTGGAAACGTCTTGTCAAGCGTATTCTCTGCTTCAGGCAGAGCCAGTAGCAACACTATCCAGGCAAGCGCAGGGGCCACATGGTCTTTGAAAAAAAACCGTGCAGCTACCACGTCCGTTATAAGCAGCAAATTGTTGAAAGGTGAGTCGGATTGAAACCACAGGCGCGCGAAAGATCATACAGATCGATCTGTCTGAGTTGCACAAGTGTAGTTGGGCAACATTAATTGAGGGAAATGGGTACACGATCATCTATATATACATACATAGAGGTATAAGGAGCCAACGATTTTGTTGATGTTCGCCCCCTGCGCTCCCCACTTTAAGCAAACTTATACCCATACATGCGTGCAAGTCTTCAGGGTTGAAATGAGGTTGGAGATTTGCAGACTCATATATATCTATAGGGTTTTAAACTTGTATAAACACGATACATGAGGAGTCACTTAGCTGGGTAGTGTGCAATTGCTGTCAAGGATTTTTTGCTAGAAAGCTGTATAATAAAGACTGGGGGGGGGGGCATTCTTGATGTTGGTTTTGTTTCCTGAAGGTCCTTAATTAATACATATATATATACACACCGTTGTTCAATCTAGTTTATGGGATGCTCCAACTGCACTTGCTTAGTCTTCCACCTTGACTTTCTTCATCTTCTTCTTCATGTGGCTCATGAAAGGCTGCGCGCGACAGCCAAGACCAACGCTTTCGACGCACCTCGGATGTTGAGCTGGCTAATTGTAGCCTGGATGGGTTTGTTCAAGGGTTACAGGTTGGGGCATCAAAACTATACGCTTCGATTGTACACGTGTACATATATAGGGTACTATGATTGTAGAATATATAAGATCTCCGTGAGCATATACCAGAATTGAAAGATCCCTATATACGCATTTCGTTCTTATTATGGGGTCATGGGTTTCAACTTGACATCGAACCTTGTGCGATAGAAATGTTGTGTCTCCAGACTATGAAGTATATAAGGGCTCGCTGTTGTAGGTTTCCGTTATGATTTCCCATGTTGCAGCGCAAAGCAAGGTTTGCTCCGGGGTGTTTGGGGGCCTGGCACAAGAACTAGGAACTGCTTCCGAGGGCCATCCAGTATCTATGCATTTGTAAGGAAGCAGTGGAAGTCGAAGGTTCGTGGGGTTGTGGGGTTTGAGCAACTGTGCGGTCTTTAACACCGAGAAATCTGAGATCCCTGCAAACCTGTATATGGATCTAGAATAAATTCCTGTATAATTGGGTATTTTTACGCTTATATATGTACATGAGAATAGGGGGTGGCCTATAAGTTACTGTTCCCAAAATGCCATAAATGATGGGACCACGAACTATAAGATCCCAATCACACCCACGCAGAGCATTTATGCATAATCGTCCCCCACAGGGTCTGCGTCTGAGCTCTAACTTTCGCACTTGCAAGCTACAGTGTTGAACGAGCCAACGCAAGCAGAAGTGTGCAGGAGATTGCAGGAGCAGCAATCCACTGCTCAGGACGTAGATGGCAAACTACAATCTGTACGCAAAATTTTGTGAGACTCGAAAGCATGCAGGCCAAAATGATGAGTACAGAACGTGTGGGAGCCTATATATAACACACTTCATCTTGGAAGTTCGGATCAGCTTGGCTTTCACGTATACGTGAAAGTTGTGTTCTAGCAGTTGACACATACATATGGGGATTGACCTAAATAAGTTCCTAGTTCTCAAAATGGGCAAATTACGAGGGACCTGCCCTAAATGGGAACCGCAAAATAAGGACCCGAATTATGAGGTTTTGAATTAGGCCAATCCCCATGTATGGTGAGACAAATCACAGAAAAGATTATAACATGTAACTGTGAGTTGAATGGGCTTATAGGGGGTTAATTCCTCTTGCCCTTGCCTGCACCTGAAAGTATGTCTACTAAAAAGCAACCCAGGAAAAAATGTTCGAGTCTCATTCAGGCCGGCTTCGAAGTTCCACGCAGCATGCATCTCTACTTGCGAGCAGCTACCATGCCTGCAACTACCCGGGCTTGTTTTTGCTAAGCCGGCCTGCTTAAGCTGGGTACGCTTAGGCGTCCTTTAGGGGCAATTGAGGACATATATATGGGAACATCTACAAATATACTATATATACATGGTAATCATGCAGAAATATGTAGGTTAATTGGGCTTATAATATATATAGAACATTTTCAGAATTTGCAAACAGGTACAATCAAGAATACATACTGGGTTGCAGGTGTGGTTATACGTTATACTCGTAATTGACCAGCTTCGAGCCTATAGCCCCTGGAACAGCCAAGGTAGCAATCTCTTGAAATTGCACGAACTCAAGTATAACACTTCTATAAGGGTATATTATATATATTCTCTACACTTGGGAACCCATAAGAAAAATCGCATGATTGCAGCTAATGAACTTTTTATGTGTTTAACTGCCACATGCAATGTATACACAAGAGATTGCACCTTTTAAATGCGAATTGCTCCTAAAGACGTGCGTGCGCATGTATGAATTTCAGCATAATAGTGTACACAGGCTTGGCTTTCCACCTTTGGAATCAAAGCTTGCGGTAAACGATGTAGCAAAAAAACGGCCCGAGACCTTCCTGGAGCCCTTCACCCCCCCACCTGATATTCCGGTTTCCTGGAAGCCCCAAGAAAAGCCGAATGAGCGATGCTTCTAAAAAGCAAACTCCGTGAGCATGCCCATGAGCATAGATCACCTTCATGTTGGTGAATCGGTTCTGCTTATCCTCCTTGTAGAACTCCCATCTGTGTATAGGGTCTTTCGTAACACCCACTTTGTAAATGCAAGGCTTTTTGGAGGTCAAACTTCGGATAGTCAATTCGCCATGCGAAATCACAGCGGAAGCCAACGTAGACTGGGGGAGGTCAAAGTCCACAGAGTGCTCTGCAAAGTCTGATTCTTTGAGGCTAGGCAGAATTTCATTGTTCAGCCTTTCCAGGTTGCGAATAGCATCTGGTAGAAGTTCTAGCCAGTACCACGGGTCACGGCGTTTGGCAAGCATGAGGGATGGTTTGCTGACACATAATTCTCGATGTGGCTGAGGCAGTGTGTTTTGCAATTCGGCAACCACCCCCTTTAACTTGGCATTTTCTGTTTCTAGCTGATTGCACTGATCTTGGAGAAGCTTCTCTTTGTTCTGCGCACCCACTTTTGAAGACTTGTTTTGGAACCACACACGAACCAAATGTTCACCATCATCATCCTCCCAAAGTAATGAAGCCAAGCGCTTCATCCTGCCAGCAGCCATCATCTTGCCATGCTTTCGCGCATTGAATCAGTCCATCTATACATTCACAAGATAATAGAAAGTATCCTACGCACAGGTGCGCCCGGTAGCTGAAACGATCCGTGCATTAGTGATGCTTTTGTCGATGCCTTATACACCCTTTACATAAACAAAATAATCAGCCTTCATACACGTTCAAAAGTCTGGGTTCCTGGAATTATGAAGCCATATACAAATCCTTGCATGCAAGGTTCCTGCTACTTGCGTATCCTGAATACGCACGGGCTCTGCGCTCTGAAAGCAGCAGACTTGCATCTGTTTAGGGTTTATGGAGGGCATTACAAAGGATAACTGCTTATATACATATATATATATGTATGGGTTATATATATACATCTATGTATTATTAGGGTTTATGCAGGGTTCATGTCAGGGCTTGTAGGGATTCAGAAGGGTTTATATATATATATATAGGGACTACTTAGGGTCTATACCGGACTTATATGTATCTACACATATCTATAGGTCTATAAGGGTTCTGGGGTGCTTTACCGCTTTACCACTGGGTCACCCATCACTCACTGGCTCATGCAAGGATATGGGACCCCATTATGATGTGTATGTACTCCATGCCAACACATGTATCCAAAACCAACACATACAGAGTGATATAGGTGCCCAGGGTTACTATCCAAGGCTCAGGGGACTAGCTAAGTGAAGAGAAAAAACATTCATACATTTGAATATTTATATAGAGGTGCATATATATATATATTCCATCTATATGTATATACTGCTACTTCCCCCGAATCTTTGCACCTGCCAAATCCCCCGAATCTTCAGGAAAAGTTTGATTTGGGGGAATCGGGATCACCTGTCGGGAGGGCTTTTGAGTACCAGATACAGGCAATGTTAAAAGGATCGCTCAATACACGCTGATTGGACTGCGTCAATCATATCTTTCTGAATTCATTCGCAAGGGGTTATTGAATTGCATGTCCGCGTAAGTCTCACCAGGCCCACGTTTGAAATGTTGGTTTCATATGAGCTATACATTTAAACTCCTGACAAAGGGTTACATGTGGGATTATTCTATAGGGGACTATATATTGTATCGGATATTATATATATACAGGGGATATACCAGGAGTTTAGACTAGATAGCTCATATGTATAGGCACGGCACGCAGGGACTGTAAAGCCAGATAAAGCGGAGGACTTCAGGTATATAGATTTTGAGAAATACTTGCGGTTGTCGTGCGTTTTTGAAGGACGATGTGCGATTGTGGGTTCGTAGTCCGGGAATGCTTGACGACAATCATATGTATGTGAGATCGGGATCCCCATTATTATGAAGATGCATGCTAAAGAACCCTTATTATCTATGGTTATACAGATCGTAAGCCATTCCAGAGTTGCGAACCCGGTTGTGTGCAAGTTGCAGGGATAAATGGAGCCCGCCTACCTTAATTTATATATACATATGTATTGCACGACCCTTTAGAGACCCGGTTTCACGACAAACAATGCAGTTGTACAAATCCACTATATTTCTTCAGGGGACTAAACGCATATATAATTATATATAAACAAACGTATGTGTATATATGCTTATATATATGCCAGCTATATATACGCATACAACCCCTACACACAAGCCCTATATGAGCCCTATATATATGTATACATATATAGATATATAAACCGGTTACAAACCCAAAGCCTTTTATGCCCTATAGACACTCATGAGGCCCCGTAAGCTCTATAATCCCCTTCCAGTTGCTGATTCGCCACAGGCTTTTGGCATGACCATAGGCGGTCCGGAATCGTTCCTCAGACCTGGGACAGAAAAAGGCCGGGGGGCTGTGTAAATGCATGACCCCACGCTATACTACAAGCGCTATAAACACAGGTTCCCCAATTTGTATCCTATATAAACCCTATATATAAGCCTTCAACCCTAAGCCGCACATTTCCCCATCCTTTTTCCCTATGTAGTATACCCATTGCAGATTGTAACAGACGACTGGAGACGTTCCAGACAACAAACAAGTTGAGGCGCCTACCGGAGAAGATGTGCGGGGGCTGGAGATAGGAATGAATGGTTACAGGCTAGAGGGGATACTATATAAGGTTCAACTACAGATAGGGTTGATCGAGGGCTCAACTGGAATTTACACAGGAGTATAAAAGGGCGTATATATATATACATATGTATACATTGGGTTATATAACATTATAAGGGTGTATGTAGGGGTTCGAACAAAACGCAATGGGAATTATCAGTTTGCTTCTGCTCAGAATCATGATCGATGATGAAAAGCGGCGCGCCCGAGCACAAACTCCCACCATACTCGTGTACCCACTACATAATTTAATGCTGACGTCATATATACAGGTGTATAAATGATCATACACAGAATTTAGATACACGGGAAGATGGTAGAAGAGCTGCTTATATGATTTTGAATCCATGTTAATGCATACAAATCGAAAAACAAAAAAGTTTTTATGTACCTTGCGTGGAGAAGAGGTACTACCCAGAGCCCACAGCTAGTTTTTGTAGCAATTTATGTAAGGATACAATAAAGTCAGTATAACGCCTATATTACTCTTTCAATTTCCTTGAGCCCAGTGGCTCTCTGCTGTAGCCACCAACCACTCCCTCAGCCTGGCGCTTGGAGATCTCGTTGGCGCTCTCATTGAGCTGGTTGCGAAGCTCCGTTGCTCTGTCCGTAATCCTGAGTTTATAAAGTCTGCTAGATAGAAACCCTTTGGGGAGCGGTACTTACATAACAACAGCTCAGCTCAGAAGCCTTGCGCAGCAATTGCTTTTGCTAAGCCAACATCTATAAATGTATGCGCTGCTACAAGTACAATTAACGGCAAGCCTGTAAAACATGATCCAATTTGATGCCACGCGCAGCAACAACACATCTATATGCACACTTTCTGAACTGACATCCATGTTTTGCAATGTGGGCCACCCAATACTGAATGCAACCTAGCCACTCCTTCATTGTCGAGTTCTTCTTGTCCAAATTGTCAACGAGATCATCCATCTTGAGCTGCCACTTACCTATGGCACTCAAAACCTTCAAAGCGTACGAGCTGGGGAGGGCATCATCATCCATCTCCGGGAAGGAAATCGCCTTGGTCTGCTTGCGCTTGCCAGCAGCCTGGTCCACACCCTGCACTTCATCCTCGTACTGCTCATCACCTGCAATCAAAGAACTTAAGTTCTACTTATCTATATATATGTATGTACATAAAATTTCAGAGAGATGTATATATACATATGTATACATCTAGTGGTTATATAGATCCAGCAGCCCTTCCACATGGAAGAACTTCAACATCTATATACATACATATATATACACCTTATAATTATAGTATTGCAGCACCTTCATGCACATCACCAAGCTCCCAATCATCATCAAGCGCCCAATCATCCTTGTCATCAGCCATGGCATCCGAATCCACATCGGAATCCTCCTCTTCCAAAATTTCTCGCTTTCGCTTCCTTATTCGTGTTTTGGGGCTGGAAACTTATATTCATGAAGACAGTGACATAACTGACATATACAGCGCTGCACGGGAGACTGAGTAGTCTCCAATTTGGTTCCATTATCCCTATATAACCCCAGTAATGAACCCTATAACCCCCTAAACCCGGTCGTTTACTATACAACTGCTGCTACATGGTGAAAGGGGCGTGGGCATGTTTTTGGCCATGGAAATTAACACGAAGGTGGCTCACTATGTATTTACCGCATGCGTATAATTTCTTCGCATATATATGTATACATACGTAGCTTAGATTGTCTTTTCTCTGGCAACCGCATCGTTCTATATGTGTACAAAACATATGCACATCCACATATATGTATAATAGAGACTATATATATGTAGATATATACAATCTCTATGTAATATACATATGTATCTTATATACGTATATACCAGACAACATATACACATTCATTATGCGTGTCGTCCAACTGGACTTTATATGACAAATCAGTTACAAAGGGTCTCGTGTGAACACTATACTCTGAGGACAATTAACATTAAAAGCCAGACTGCGTACGCAGGGGTATTTTTGCATACAACACGCATTGCATACCAGTAGCCTCAGAGCGTGGTGAGCACATAGACAAACGTTTTCACAAACATACACACCCACGTACATGGATATTTGCATAATAAGAACCCAAGATAGTGTGTACACATATATACACAGATATATAAGTCGTATATGCATATATAACCCGTTATACCTAGATTTACGTATACACCCTGCGCGTATACATATACATATATATGTATACACAATAGAGAGAGATTTATATGTGTATATATGCATATGGATTGGTGCATCTATATAATCCATGTGTAAATCATTTGTAGGTCCCTTTGCGCTAGACAGTGCAATATTGTAAACCCTCCTCCCAACTGCCCCAACTGTGAGGCAACCTAAATACATGCTATGGATTCTAGCCGCACGCAGTATTTTAAATCGGCTCTACCAAACACACCCTAGTCCATTTTGGAACTTTCACCAAGAAGCAAGCAGGGTTGGTATATGCATATATATATATATG
>CAJNIZ010043992.1:3712-19438 GCA_905231905.1 Symbiodinium pilosum
TTATTGGGTGGGGGCAGTGCCCAAGATAGAAGTTTTCAAAATGCAGGGTTTTTCCTAGATACCCCTTCTTCAGCATGAAAGTCCCTTTTGGAAGTGCCCGCAGAAGGTGCCCTAAACCAACCTGAAACCCTAAACCCGAAACCTTAAGCCCTATATCCTAAACTAACCTTAAACCCTAAGCCACAGACTCTATACCCAAAGCCAACTTTAAACCCTAAGCCCTGAACCCATCGCCAGCCACCAGGCCATTTTTGCGAGCCGGAAAAGGGGCATTGCAAACACAAAACAAAACCCACAGACCTGAAACCCTCAATTTTGACCAGGTGCATCCCTGGTGGCTTGCCATCAGCGCCACGATTCTTCTTTGCTCCTCGGTGGGCTCGGCTGGTATGTACAGCAACCCAGCTTCTTTAGGTTTAGGGTTTTAGGGTTCAGGGTTTAGGGGTCAGGGCTCTGATCCTGCCAAGAATTGGGAGAGAACGTGGAAGATGGAATCGACTATGAATTAGAAATTAGTGCTTAGGGTTTGGCGTGGGTGGGGAATTTCAGGAGTTAGCGTTCAGGGTTTTTTAGAGGGTTAAGGACTTAGGGTTTAGGGTTTAGGATTTAGGGTTTCGTGTTTAGGGTTTAGGGTTCAGGGTTCAGGGTTTAGGATTGAGGGTTTATGGTTCAGGTTCGGGGTTTCATGGCACAGATTGTGTGTCCTTCCTGCGGGAAGCCCCAAACTCATGGGCTCCCCTGCTACTCCCCCCCTGGTTGAGGGTTTAGGTTTTAGGGGATTTAGAGTTTGGGGTTTAGGGCATACTAGCCGCCAAGCTTTGCTTGAAGTAGCCCGAAGTATATTCCAATCATGTTTGATTAGGGGGAAGGTTTCGGGGATTGTAGGGGAACCCATGATAAGCAGGCCGGCGGTCTCTTTATCTTGGGCGCGGTGTCCCGTAAGATGGATCTCTAGATGAGGTGAAAAGGCGGAGGAGTTTAACAGCGGTGTTTGGCCCCTAGGGTGGTTTCGAGATTTTTTTGGGCCTCCTACAAGGAGGGCTCTTGTATTTCTGCATATGTAACAGAGATCCCCCCAATGTTACTTGGATGTGACACCCCTAAACCCTAGACCCGAAACCCTAGACCCCGGACGTGAGGCAAGAAGAGGCGCGAAGGCATTGATGTCGAAGTAAAAAGCATCGCGGTGGCCATCAGCTTCCTCGTTGCGTTCTTCCAGCTTCTTGCCGTTAGGGTTTAGGGTTTAGGGTTTAGGGATGCTTAGGGAGCGTTGGGGAGTGGGTTATATTAGGATTATATTGGGGGGTTACATTGGGATCATGGAAAATAAAACGGAAACTATGATTATAGGTATCATTTGAGGGATTTACGTAGGGATTACATAGGCACCCTAAAACCCTAAACCCTAAACCCTGAACCCCTAAACCCCTAAACCCTGAACCCCTAAACCCCTAAACCCTGAACCCCTAAACCCCTAAACGGGTATCCTAGTGATCCACTCCTGCACTCTCCCTCAAGCTCCAGTAAGGCTTGCACCTTTCATGGATTTGGTTCAGATGTGGCGGCATGGCAGTAGGTTCATGGATGATGACAAGAAGCAGCATATACTTCAGAGGGACATGGTCATCAAGTTGGTGGAGTCAGCTCCGCAAGCTTTTTTCCAAGCATATGTGATCTTTGCCTTGGAAGCCCATGGTCAACCATTACGCGTCTTTTCGCTTGCCATCTCCATTGCCAGCCTTTCTCTGTCACTCGTTGTTTCTCTACCAGAACTCACAAGTGCACGTGAGATGTTTTCGAGTAAGCCTCATGGTGATGGCCAAGAATTTGACCCTTCTTGTGGGGAAAGCGTTGAGGAGGATGGGGAATCAAGTGCTTTGTTCGCTGAGAAGTCACGACGTACGACGATGGTTCAAGCGGTTGCTATGGAAACAAAGGCTCGGATGTCGGAGAGAAAGAGCACCTCGCAAAAATCACGCTCCACCAAGCATGTTGGTGAGATGGAGCATGGTGCTCCCGCAGCAGATGTGATCGGATCGCCTCTGGAGCACAGACGCGCAGATGCCGAGCACGACGAGGAGTCGGGCTGCCAACTTCCTCAACAGCAAGGGCCCGCTCCTCCCAAAGTTGTTGTGGGTTCCTGAAGTCTTCTTTGTTGATCTTTTTTTCATGTCCTGTGAATTGCATAGTTAGTAGCCAACCGCTGCACTGACACACACACACATATATGGCTTTGCTGCATGTAATGTAGATGTTCATGTAAAGCCGCTCAAAGACAAACTATAGAGACTACGTACTTAATGCTGGTTAGTCGGGCAGAAGAGAATCTATTATATGGGGATTGTAGTATTCCTTATCCCTACTAACTACCAGTAAGACTAGGTTCTGCGCTCCATGAGTCTATGCTTGGCAAGCTGATCTTCTGGGCCTACTTGGCCTCGGACACACTCCTACGATCCGGCGGCTACGCTGTGGTCCTTTCCCACGCGCTCAGGCGCAGCAAAGCCAGTTGTTGTTGTGGTTGTGGTGGTTGTTGTTGTTGGTGGTGGTGGTGATGGCGGTGCTGGTGGTGGCGGCGGCGGCGGCGGCGGCGGTGGTGGTGGTGGTGGTTGCGGCGGTAGCAGTTGTCGTACTCGTACTAGTACTAGTATTACTGTATTGATGCTAGTACTTGTTTGTGCTACTAGTTTCAGCACCAGTACTCAAACTACTGGTGCTAGCAAGGACCATTAGTATTAATGCTAATACTTGTACTTCGACGATTGCTGTTGATACAGTTTTTTTGTACTTGTTTGTGAAGGTCGTGTTCCGTTGTCCAAGTCAGAGCGTTTTTTTTGCCTGCACCTGATCATCATGCCCAGGCCTGTTGGAGTTCCCCTGGCAACTTTCTTTGCCTTGTTCCAACTTGCCTTGGGCTTTTGGGATACATTCACGATGGCGGTTGAGATGGTATGGATCGCTATGAAGCACATGTGGTACGTCATGAAAGCAGAGGCCACAGAGTTCATCTCGTTAGTGTCCGACCTACTTGGCGAAGGAGTCGCTCCGCCCATCCAGGATTCTGACGGTGACTTGGTGATTATTTAGGAGCTTTTGCCCGCTTTTTTTCTTCAGGAAATCACGTCGTGCTCTGATATTCAAGTGACCGACTAACAACAAGGCCCACAAGATTGGGATGTGGCATGTGCAATGCTATGCCTGCCATGTCTCCCTTGCTTGAAGAGGATCCTGAAGTTGGGCTACATTTTGATTGCCGCGCCCATTGGTCTGACCATCGTTGTGGTGATTGGTGGATTGCTCTTAACACTCATCTTGGTTGCTGCATCGCCAGCCATAGCTGTCATTGCGACTCTACTGGCCTTGGCCATTGGAAGCTTCGCCATTGCCATGACCGCAGTTCCTGTGGTGGTGACGTTCCCAAGGCCACGTAAGCATAAGGCAGCCTTTGTGACTGTGAGGACTGGGGAGTACCTGTGTTTCGGCTTCGTCCTGGCTATGTTTGGGCAGACCGTCTGCGGAGAAGAGATGTTCTGGGAGACCAGGATCTTCTTCCTTGCGCTGGGGATCAATGTGATGGCGCTGCTCACATTCGTGGCCTTGCATTACTGCCTCAAGCCCATCGTTGCATGGGAGTCTGTTTTCAGTGACAGGTTGAAGGCTGTTGCAAAGAGCAGTTGTTGCCAAAGCCTATGGGCCGTGATCCGGTGCTGCAAAGGCAAGCCGGCTCTTCTTGCTTCAGAGTAGGGTCTTAGACCCTTGATCCACAATTTTGTGCCACAGTTCAAAGGTGTTGAGAGCTGTGCCTTGTGTGCAGCATTCTCGGCATAGTCCTCTGTGGCTCTGTGTAGAACAGCTCTTTTGGGCTCTTTAAAGAAGATGCCTGAACCTCGGCTATCAGCGGCAGCCAGTTCCAGCACGGAGCAGAAGGTGCAGAAGTTCCTGGAAACAGGTGCCTTTGCAAACTCTGCTCCATGCTGACTGACTGCAAGCACTGCTGACAAAGCGTGCGCTGGTGCCGATTATGAAATGCAGATGGCATTGTATAGCATTAACGCCTTGCAAGAGCATTGTTGAAAATGGAGTTGCAATCGGCAGGAACTTTCGTTGACAGCGCTCGCTGGGGATAACGCTCGTGCTGGTTGTATTGCCCCTCGTTAACTGCTCCAATGATCATTGCAAACGCAGTGACCATCTCGACCACCAAGGCCACAATCACCACAACGACAACATGGTAGTATCAGCTGCTGCGAGACATCGTCGGGGGTTGCGGGGCGGGGTTGTCAAAGTTATGGATAGTTATGGTCCTTTTAGGTTTAAACCCTACACCCTAAGCTCTAATAATTACTTGAATGTTTCAGCTTTCAGCTTTGCCAGGCACTGCCGCGCAAGGTTCTTCGTTCCTGAGCCTTAGCAAGCTGGGACGCCTGCAGTGATATGGGAGTTTCTCCAAGCGGGGGGCCCTTAGGGACCCCAGGGATATATAGAGAACATAAGGGATTACCAGTTCTTTAGGGAGGTTTTGAGAAACTCGCATCTAGCTGGATATTCATCGCAATGTTTGCTAGGATTTGAGTCGTAACACTATGAACGGTAGCTCCAGCCAGGAGCTACCCCGAGACCCTAAATCCTAAACCCCAAACCCTAAAACCTAAATCCTAAACCCTAAAGCCTAGGCACAGAAAAGATGCAAAGGGTGTTTGAAAAATCCTAAACCCTAAAGCCACTGGGAATGATCTTTTTTTGCCTGAGCATTCCATAAGATTCCAAGAGTGATGCAGTTCTTCTCGGCTTTATGTCCCAACGTTGCCCTGCTTGCCTGGGTGATGACGACATCCCCCACTATTCTCTTGCGGTACCCTTTGCGGTGTATATTTAACATGTTTAGGGAGTGTAGGTGTTTAATAGTAGTGCCAGAGGGGTTTAGTGAGCAGTTGAGGGTCCAGATTCATGGGTAGGCCGTTGTAAGATGCATGGGTGTAGGGTTAATGTACTTACTGTCATCGATTGCACGTCCTAGGCTGGAAACGGTCAACCCTTCAGATTCCAGGTTTGGTGCTTTGCAGGAAATGGAGGAATTAAACCTCGGAGTAGTCCCTAAACATCCCCCCCCTTAATGTCACTTTGTTTCTTCATGTCCTTGTATCCACCCGAAATCCTAAACTTCAGATATTTTAGCACTGTCCGTGGCTTTTCTTGTCGATTCCTTCAATGCGGCCCCTAACCACCTGCAGGTTTCAGGATTCCATAGATGCCCACAGCCGCAAGCCAGGCGAACTGCAGCTGCAATTTCCCCGGATGCTGGCTATGTAGGGATTCAACCGACTTTCTTGAAAGTGGAAGATCCTTAGCCTGGGGCTATGTCGGGACTACAGGATTATAGGGAAATTGTGGAGGGGTTCAGAAGAGTTGCGCAACCCTAAACCCTGGGTCCTAGACCCTGACCAGGCAAAAGGCGGAGGACTGCCAGGGTATTGGATAATATAACCTCATCATATATATATATATACACACCCAATAGACCCCAATATACATATACCCAATATAATATCCCCAATTACAACTTCGATATAGCCATTATGCACGCAAAGCAATCGCATCGGACATCCGGACCCTTTTTGCTCACGCGCTTTGCGATGACAATGAACTGAGTGTACTGTAGCTCTTGTAGCTGCAATATGCCAGAACGGATTATGGTTCGCCATTTCAAATGCTTTCTTTTGAGCTATCTGGAGAGTGATGCCTTACCCTTGTTTTCATCCTGCGTCTGAGCGCAATCCCAAAGCGATCTTGACGATAGGGTATCCATATTTGTCCGGGCAGTCGTCCAGAAACTTCACTTCTCGATCGCCCAAAAACCCTAAACCTTAAACACTACTTAAAAGATCTCCTAGCCCTAAACCCAAAGCTCTTATGGTCCCCTGAAGTAGATAGAACATGGGCTATATGGGGATCTTATTACAATATACCCAACGCCATGTTCCATCTACTGAAGGGGGACTATAGGTTGTGAGAGCCTGCGCAAATGAGACAAAAAAGCCACTGGCGATTGCAGCAGGGCTGATACAACTTGCTATATTGTAGCTTCCATTTCATTTTCCATGCGATTTTCCGCTTGGTTTTCCACTATTGGGTTTAGATTTCTGCATCCATATCCCTATGACCCCTTTCGGACCTCCTGTTTTTATTGCTTATCCGCAGAGGGGTTGCTTGATGTAACTCCAAGATTTAGATCTCCATAGTGAACTTAGATAAGGGAGCCAGTATAGACCCCCAAATAGTCTAATCCTTATTGTCGGGACTCTTAGATCCCTACATGACCCTACATCTCCCCTTATAAAGGTACCCCTAATTCTGGGAGAACCTACGCCCTAACCTTACTATAGGGACCTTCGAAAAGGTCCCGTGATCTTGGGAACTCTCAAATTCAAAAAAAAGTGCAGCCTGTCTGGAGTCTAACCCTAAACCCTAAACCCTGAGCCCTAAGCTAGCCTCAGCAGCAAGTTCCGGGGCTTGTGTTTCTTGAGCACATTGTGACGTCTATGCTTCATATGATATGTTGTGAAATACGTGTTCCCTCATGCTGCATCACATATGATAGTAGCTTTCATGTTTACTTGGGACCTTAAACTTTACATCCTTCGACTTGAGGGATGATCCGGGACTCGGAGATTTTCGATTGGATCCATGTTTCTCAGGCTTTATTCTGAATATCAGTCGGTGAATGTCGTACGTTGTGTGGAAGACAGGTCTGGTCCTAAAAGTGACTGCCGCGCAGTTTTGGCCCAGCTTGTGACTGGAAAGTATCACTAGCTCTGCACACAATCAGTGGCCATCCCTGCCAGCACAGCCTGGGCCCCCGAGTTGAATTCCCAAGTTGAAGACCACTAGAGCCCGACACCCTGAACTCCATAACCTGGAATCCTAAGCTGTTTTAACCCTAAGCCGGTGCAGAGAGCTTGCAGTCGCAAGCCTGTTCTTTGCATCAACGGCGGGGGGCCCCAGACGACGGTGATGAGGTCTCGTGATTGGCTTGGAGGGTTGCACGCGAACGCAAGGATATACTGGGTTGCTGTGAAGGAACTTAACTTAATCTAAGTTACTTTAATGGGGAAATCCCATTATTCTTTACATATACCCACTCTGGCAACTTAATGTAAGTTCCTTAGCAGCAACCCAGTATAAGGTTGATGGCCCTTGGCTTGGAGCTATAATTGTAATAGCAGTAGTAATGCATAATGACAATAAGAAGGGTAGTATGTTTGTATTGATGGTAGTCGGACTGTAGTAAGCCTTTGACAGCGAGACACTACTGAAGGGTAGAAGCCCAGCCCCTGACTGTAAGCAATGAACCCTAAACCCTCAACCTTACTCCCTAACACATGCAGCCCAAAACCCCGAAATCCTACATGTCCCTATATACGCCCGCGATACCTCTCTACCCTTTGCAGCCCGGACTTGTCCTGAGTCATAAGCCCCTCACCCTGAACCCTAAACCTAAACCCTGAATCAACACTAAAAACCCTAGAGCCCTAAACCCTAAATCCTAAACCCTAAACTCTAAGCTCTAAATCCAGGCCTGGCACCAAAGCAGCCTGCGTTCTGGCGGGCAGTGCCTTCGAGACCTTTGGCGGAGAGTTGGCTCTGGCAGAGGCAGTCTGAGGATGTACCTGGTTAGGGAAGTTTGGGGTTTAGGGTTCCAGGGTTTAGGGGCTTAGGGGTTAGTTTAGGCTTTAGGGTTTAGGGGCTTGGAGATTAGGGATTAGGGTTGGGGTTTAGGGTTTAGGGTTTGGGGCTTTAGGGGTTTTAGGATTTAGGGGTTTAGGGGTTAGGGTTTTATGATGTGCTGCAAGGAGTGAGGGTTTAGGGATTTAGGGGGGTTAGGATTAAGGGTTTAGGGCAGCGGGCTAGTCTGTCCGGGTTTGGGATTTAGAGTTCTGGGTTTTGGTGTAGGATGTAGGGTTCAGAGTTGAAGGTATGTGTATGGGAGCATTTGGAACGACATCCGGGTTATAGAGATTCGCGGGGGCTCTAAGTTTGTAGTCTTACCTGGTTTTCTGGAGGAGAACATGTTCTCCTTTTGGAAATGCTTATATAACGGAGTATATAGGGGACTACTATATAGGGGCTATTAAGGGGGATGCAAGGTGTTTGGACTATAGACTATAGCTCATTTGAAGTATCGAGGTGGTCTCCCCACAGGACCCTTCATAGCCACAGCTGTCTGGCACAAGCCTTCCGTATCCCAGAGTAAGGTTTAGGGTTTAGGGTTTAGGTCGACGGCGGCTGTTACCGGAAAAAATATGCCCTTGGACTTTCTGGTTCACAGTAGGGAATAAGGGAATATAACCCCTATATACCTCTTATATAAAGTTTTCTTATATTCCTTAGTGGATCTGTAAGCCTTTGCATTGCTTTGCCAAGAAAACTCGGGACCAGCCCAACCTGAAGACAGTTTCCGATCATCAGGGCGGGCTACCAGTACCTTTAGCCGGGTGGCTGTTAAGGAATTCGAATTGAGTTACCAAAATGGATATCTATAGTCAGTAATTATTATGCATCCCCTAATATAGCAACTTGAATTAAGTTCCTTGACAGCAATCCAGTTAGAGCTGTCCCCCTTCTTGGAGAACTACTCACCTTGCAGTTCCAAGGGTCCAAGACATGTAATCTCAACCCTAGAGCTTGCGCATGTGCGAATCCCTAGACTCTAAATCCTAAACCCTAAATCCTAAAACCTAAATCCGAAACCCTAAAGTCTAAACCCTAAACCCTAAATCCTAAGAGCATGACAGGATTCTACGCGCAGAAGCGGCTCAGTGTCAGTAAGTCTGTGCCCAGCGTGTGCCCACCAGGGCAAGGGTTCGGGGTACCTTGAACGGGTTTATAGGGGATATATAGGCATACTATGGGGGGTTAGGGTTTAGGGTTTAGGGTAGGCATACTATGGGGGGTCTTGGGTTTCGGGTTTGGGGGTTTATATGGAGGTTTAAGGTTTAGGATTGAGGATTTGGGAAGGGAAGAGGTGCTGAGAGCAATCCCTGAACCGGCCTTTTGTCAACCAGGTCTTTTGGTGGTATCTAGACATGTTCCATCTAGCTGGAGTTTTGGACGTTGCTCTTCTAATTCTTGCAGTTGATAGGCTTGGTTTTGATCCAAAGCCCTAAGCCTCAAACCCTGAGCCCTAAACCCTACACCCGAAGCCCCTAAAACCTCCCTAGACCCCAAGCCCTAAGCCCTAAACCTTAAACCCTAATCCTTCAAACGTGTGTGAGAGGGACGTCAAGTCTAGAGCCAGAAGCCCAATGCCCTAACGCAACAGTGGGGGTTTTCAACAAAGAGGGGGTACCTTTGAAGCTCTTCATACGGGTTATAAAGGGGTCACATACGGGTTATATGGGGTTTAGGGTTTATGGTTTATAATCCAAACGCTAAGCCCAGGGCGGTCGACTGCATTTGGAGTCTTCAGGGCCCTAAACCATAAGCCCTAAAGCCTCATCCCTGAACCCTCAAGCTCAACTTCTTCAAGCTCCCCACGATAAGCCAAAACTGACCCATTCTCCAAGGACACTTACATGTGGATAGCTACCAGATCAGATTCGTATACGGCTTGCGCAAAGGTTTTTGGGCCATGTACAGTCTACGCAGGCTTCTTTGGAGGCTACCTACCTGATAAACACCTACCTGGAAGTGTTCCTACCAGAAAATCTGCCCAAACGACTTACGGGTTCTTAGTAGGGAATCAGGGAATGTAATCCCTATGCCTTCCCGAGATATTCTATTCCGTTATTCCCTACTAACCCTAAGACCTAAATCTACAGTATATTGCTTCATTCCCACTGAGAACCCGTAAGAAGAGAGGTATTTCAGAGAGATGTCGGGTGAGCATACTTTCGAGGCTGTGCAACTTCAGAAAGCTGCCACAATGCTTTGGGACTTACTGTCTGGCTTCTAGCAGTGGTGGAAGCTGCCACATCCCTGAACCCTAAGCCCTAATCCATGGGAAGTCCCCACACCGTTGAATGTAGATCCATGATCAATAAGTATCCTCCTTTTAAGGGCCTTAATATTAGGATCCCCACCCTACTTATTAATCAGAGGTCTACATTAGGGCTTAGGGCTGAGAGTTAGGGATTGTCGCTTAGCTAGGGAATGAACCCTAAACCCGGAAGGATTTGCTTGATTACTAATGGCAAGAGTATCATTGCGAGACTATTATTTTAGTGGGTGTTAGCAGGGAATAAAGGAAAATGTCAAATGGAGTTATATAGGGATTAAAGTCCCTTCTTCCCTACGAAGCACCAGCAAGCCATAAGCATCCATTCTGGCATGCATGCGTTTTAGGGCTTAAGGTTTAGGGTCAGGACTATGTTTACCATAAGGATTGCATTCTTCCATTCACTACTTGGCTTTTGCTTCGAGGTTAAGTCTGTCCGTGGGCTTTTTTTTTTATGAACCAGCATGAAGTACTTTGGGGGTCAATTTGATTTTGAATTGCCTCTGCAGTGGCACAGTGTCTTGGAGGCCTCGCCGAGTGTGAAAACAGTCATGGCGACATGGATTTGAGGGAGGAAACGCCGGCAGAAGACCTGCCATTAAGTTGAGTACAAGGTGGAATTCTCCCTCATGCCGATGAGGGTCATGGAACGTGTGGTCTAGGGTTACCAAGGTCCCAAACTCCAAGCCATAAACCCTAAACCCTTCTCCCTGAACCCTAAAAATTATCTGGGCAGTTCTCAACATTAGGGTCTCATTAGTGTATCCTCACAAGCTTGAAGCTTTGACGTCACGAGAGCATCAATGAGTTTACGACTATACTTTGGCCGTTGCCGAGGTGGGTTAAGGGTTTAGGGGTTCAGGGCTTAGGGTTTAGGATTTAGTGGTTCAGGGCTTACGGTTTTGGGGGTTGTCCACACAAACCTGTCATCCTCAACCCCTAAGCCCTTGAGCCTTCATCTCCCCCGCCCTAAGCCCTATCAACCCTAAGCCCACCAGCAAACTGCACACCCCACGAAGCTTAACACAAAGTTTGGAACCCAAACCCAAACCCTTACATACCAGACACGTCCCTAACTACCCTTGTATAATGTCTTGTCTTCCCTCCAAAATCCAAGCCCCCCAGCCCTGCTCAATTTCTAAAGTGGAGGTCACCCTCGAAAAGCCGCACTTTCCATCTGAGGAAGAGAAGATCCTCAAGTGATCTCGGGATTAAGTGTCTAGGGTTTAGGGGTGGGGTTCAAGGTTTAGGAAAGAGGGTTTATGGTTCACGGTTGATGAGGTTTTGGGTTTAGAAGGTTTAGCTTAGGAGGTAGAGGGTTAAGGGTTTTGGGTTCAGGGCTGGGTAGGACACCAAGTCACAAGTTATACCGGGTTAATCATATGGATTAGCATGCAATGACCTATTGTCTCTTATAAGATAATACTGGTGACTAGTGTCTCGTAGAACACCTACCTAGATTGAGCTCGGGGTTCAGGGTGTAGGGCTTTGGAGGTTTGGGGTTCGGCTTAGAGTTTAGGTCCCTAAACCGTTCACCCTAAACCCTAAACCCCTAAACCCTAAGTCCTTAATCCCTAAACCCTAGGGTTTGAGACTTGGGGCAGGGGGGAGTGGGGCCTCGGGGTTTAGGGTTAAGGGTTTGGGGTTTAGGCTTTAGGGATCGATTGACTTCAGGTTTAATGGTGTGGAACCGATACGGTTGTGGGTTGGTGTAGGGGTGCATAACCGCACCCTTCTGTGTGTGTAATCTCGTCAATGCCTTCAATTGTGCAGCGCTCCTGCTTGCCCCCTGTTCAGTCAGAAGGATGCTCAACTGTGCAAGGTTGGGTTTCTGTAAAGGAAATTTAAGTCACCAGAATATGGGTATATAGTATATAATAGGGTTTCCTTATGATAGTAGCTGCATTTCAGTTCCCTTACAGCAACCTAAAAGAGGAGTGTCACTTGTAGAAAAAGGTCAGCATTTTGAATGCTGTTGAGGCGAGTTGAGATCCAGGAGTCGTTCCTTTATTTGAGATTGTTTTCACTGGCCCCTGAGACCCTGCAAATATGCAAAGTCCCCAGTTAGAGATGTGCTCCAGACTGGGCACGTGTTAATACCAGGTCAGGCAGCCACTCAGTGCTAGGATGCGGCAAGAAACCTAGGGTTTAGGGTTTTAGGGTTTAGGGTTGTCAGGGTTTAGGGTTTTAGGGTTTAGGGTTTTAGGGTTTAGGGTTTAGGGTTTTCCTTGTTCACTGGCCTGTGGTACAGTTTGTGCATAGCAGTCATGCAACTACCATTCGCAATGCGAAGCCTGGTCCAGAAGCCCATGCTAAACTCTAAAACCCTAAACGCTCATTAAACCAAAGCCCACGAGGTACTGGAGGGAGATCGATGCTTTCCGAGAGTCACTTAAGCAGTCAGAAGGGAAGTCCGCGACTGAGTTTTTTGCCGCTTTCAGGGTTTGCTTCGGGTTCAGGGTTTAGGGTCTACTTGCAGCATCAGTGGGACTTAGTAAGTAGGTCAGTAACCCCTATGCGTCTATGATTCCAGATAGCAGCCGTAGTAATCCGCTCATGGATAGCAACATCAACTCAGGGAACCATGTTTAGGGTTTAGGGTTTAGGGTTATAAGGGTTTGGTCAACTTCGGGCATCAGGTTCTTCATCGACAGTCATGTAGACCCCCTGATTAATGAACCTCCTCCTTTTGAGGGCCTTAATATTAGGATCCCTATTAAGGCGAGAGGGTTTATTAATCATGGGTCTACATTATTGTTCCTTCAGGCGGTTGGGGCAATTGCGCAAGGCCTACTCTGGCAGGCAGTTCAGGGTCCCAGGTTTCCCCTAAACTTGCCACAGGGGCGTCCGCGGGCTTATGGGAAGATCTTGCAGCTCATGAGTGAGTTTCTGCGTAGCCCGCGCCGCAAATTTCTTAAGACAACCATGTCAACTTGAAGCCTCCACCCCCAACCCACTCCCCCGCTGCGCCCAAAAGGATTAGGGGTGTCTGGGTTCATGGTTTAGTGTTAAGAAGTGTTGCGGCTGAGCACATTGCAGGGATGATTTTTGGTTTATCCCCTCTATGCCCTAAGCCCGTAAATCCGCAGGCACTGGACCCTCAATCCCTAATCAGGATAAGTCCGAAACAAACCCTACGTAGCCCTCTATAATCCTCTACATATAATCTTCTACATATACATATGCCCTATGTATCCTAAGTACGCTGATATATAAATATATACACGTATAAGTATAGCCCTAAATATCTCCTACAAGCCTCATCTAAAGGGACCCCTTCTATGAAAGTCTAAGCCTGCCTGACCCTAAACCCTAAGCCTTAACCCTAAACCCCTAAACCCCTAAACCCTAACCCCTAAGCCCTGAACCCTAAGCCCTAAGGCCTTAACACTAAATCCCAAGCCCTCAGCCCTATACCCTAAACCTAAGGCCCGCCTACAACTTCTATGATGGGCCTCCCTTTGCCACCGGCCTTCCGCACTACGGCCACATCCTGGCGGGCACCATCAAGGACCTGGGCTTGGGTTTTAGGGTTTAGGGTTTAGAGTTTGAGCTTTAAGGGTTTTAGGATCTAGGTTTTAGGATTTCAGGGTTCAGGGTCTAGGGTTGGGGTTAAGGCTGTAGGCTTATGCTTGAGTTTAGGGTTGGGTGTTTTGGGTATGAGCTTCAGGTTGTAGGGTTTAGGGGCAGGTGCCAGCAGGGGGAGTTGAGTTGAAGTCTACCATCCAGAAATAGAGAGATCTGAGGGGATATATGGGATTCCCCACCGTGTGTAGATTCAGAGCTTCTTTTTACTGATCTTAGGGATTTTGGGCAGTCGTTTTGGAATCGCTCATGGTGGCCAAGTAAGGCCTATTGTTTGGGGTTTGGGGTAGGGTCCGGGGTTCAGGGTTTATGGTTTTGAATTTAGGGTTCCTCGTTTACGAGGCTTCCGCACAAGCTATAGCCGTTTACGACCGTGGCGAGTGTCAGGGAGAGGTTCTCAGGCATTGTTTTGCATTGCTGTGTGCATTGATCCCAAAATCTGTCCGTCAAAACTGGGGTGGGAATCTTGGAGGCAGGTCCTAAACCCAAAGCCCTGAGATGTAGACCCATGATTAATAAACCCCTTCCTTTTAACGGCCTTATTGTTAGGATCCCTATTATAATCCCTATTAAGGGGAGGGGTTTATCAATCAATGGTCTACATAACCCTGAACCCTAAACCCTACCAAAAGGGACCTTCTACTGTTCTTTACCTGAGTCCAGACATTCTCCGTGCGGGCCTCTCAGCATCCGTGGGGGGCACCCAGACTGGAGGTTCTCAAGATCAGGGTAGCCGTGGAGGAGACTCTGGGGATCTGTATTTGGGATAACCCTAAACCCTAAACCCTAAACCTTAAAGGACCCCTAAACCCTAAACCGGCGTGGGAAGGCCCCAGTTTCCCCAACTTGGCCTTGTCCAGGATGTTGTTAAGGAACTTAAATCAAGTTACTAGAATGAAGAGACCCCATTACTCACAATTACCATATGATGGACAGGTAGAATTAGGCTTCTTAACTTAACAAAGCCTTGTTATTTACCATGTGCCCATACTAGGCTAACTTAAGAGTCTTAACAACAATCCTCTTGTCCAGGATGTACTTACCCTAAACCCCAAACCCTAAGCCCTAATTAAACCTCAAACCCCAATTACACCCTAACTAAACCCTAAACTGTAATTAAAGCCTAAACCCTAAACCCAGTTGTCCAGGATGTTGTGACCCGATATGCTCATCAGAGAGGTTACCATGTCGAGAGAAGGCGGGTGTAGGGCTTCAGGTTGATCCTCTTTAGGGTTTAGGGTTTTAGGGTTTTAGGGTTCAGGGTTTTAGGGTTCAGGGTTTAGGGTGTAGGGTTAGGGTCTTAGGGTGTAGGGATTAGGGATGAGGGTTTCGGGTTCAGGATTTAGGGATAATGTCCCCCATGGTGGAGAAAGGAAACAAGTTCGCATTCTTTTCATAAACTTTCGCTTCGACAGCCCAAGTCTGTAGGGATGACGGTGGTTGAGGATTTTTGGTTACGCACAAACACCTTGCGAGCTTTAAGTGCTGTAACCCCTAACCCCCTTGGTTAGGTTTTAGTTGGGATCCGGTTTGGGAGAAAGGAGATTGGTCGACTCCCTACTAGGGACCATAGAATCGCCTTCAGAGCTCCCAGGCACCGGGACCCCCAAAGGCCCTCGGTTTGAGAGATTTGGATTTTGAGTGGATTTCAAGAGGATTTCAGCAGAAGGGTATGCCAGGGGGTTCCTAAACCCTAAACCCAAGACCCTATCCTGGAGCCATTCTGGAGCTCCCCGCAAGATCTAGATTCTGAGATTGGGCATCATTCTTTGGCCGACTTCAAGATTTTTGGGCCAAAGTCTTCATGAGGCTAACGGTTTGGGGTAGGGTCTGGGTTTTAGGGTTTAGGGTTTAGGATGAAAGGAGGGCGCCTTTCTGGCTTGGGGGTCATATGGGCCATTGTCAATATTGGGGATACCAGGCGCCATTAAGGGTGGACATAGGAGTCCCTCTTGTAGTTTAGTGTAGTCCCTAATGTAGCCCCTAAGAAGGAACCCCTGCCCCTTAAACTATGTAGGAAGTGTTGACTGCAGCTCATCACACAGTTTGTTTACGTTGGAATCATGGGGAGGTTGTGGGGTCTGTAATGGGGCCTCCCATTTTGGGAAACTACGATTTGGGGTTGGTGGCTAAACCCTAAACCCTAA
>CAJNIZ010043992.1:29522-49954 GCA_905231905.1 Symbiodinium pilosum
CCTACGCGCCAGAGTTCAGTCTTTTTCCTGTACAGACAAAGCATTCGAAGCGCATGGCAAGCGTAAAAACTTGCGGTTTAGGGGTTCAGGATGAATGCTAAACCGGGAGGCTCTTAAACCTTAAAGCCGAAACCACAGGCCACCCTTTTGGGGTTTGCTGCTCAGGAATCTAAGCTAAGTTGTCATGTTCAGGAAATCCTGTTACTTACTAGCTATCCATCTTGTGGTGGCTTGGTCTTTAGTTTTCCTAAACCCTAGGCCCTAGACCCCAAATCCTAAACCTTGTAATGGGTCGCCCCTTCTAGCCCCTCTCGCAATGCGACCAACCATGGCTTGCCCCAAAATCCAAGAGTCCTAAACCTGAAACACCGGAACCTAAGCGTTTTATTGTTTAGGGTTTCGGGTTTGGGGTTGAGGTGGGGACTGCCTCCACCCAAGAACAGCCTATAGTAGAGGTAATGTTAGGGGCATTATATAAGTATAACATAACCCTAAACCCAATGATTATCTACTGTAGCTATTACTGAGTGGGGGCAGTATCCAGGGGTTGGAGCTGGCCGTACCCTGAAACCTCCATCCTACACCTTGCTGCCACCACTTTGCAACAGTTGGACAATATTTCGATTATGCTTATATGTAGCCCAAAATTTGACCCTTAATATCAACTGTTGCAGGTTCGGGGCAGTACCCAACCTACACCTTAAACCCTAAACCCTAAACTTTCAACCCTAAACCCAAAGTCCACGGACCTTTCGAGGTCCAAAGATACACTGGAGAATGGCGTCAGATTGTGGAGCGATTCGGGTAGGGAACCCTGGGCCAGGGTTTAAACGGGGTTTAGGGCTTAGGGTTGAGGGTTTAGGGGTTAAGGGTTTATGGTTGAGGGGTTAAGGGTTTAGGGTTGAGGGGTTAAGGGTTTAGGGTTGAGGGGTTAAAAGTTTAGGGTTGAGGGGTTAAGGGTTTAGGATTGAGGGGTGTAAGGCTTAGGGATTAGAGTGCAATGTCCTTGATTTAGGTTTGCTGTTTCGTCTTTTGAGTTTCGCTTCGTTGCTTTTCTTCTTCAGCCGAGGGTTTAGCGCAAAGGCGGCCTCAAGCCTCAGGTTCCAGGCTTTTGGGGTTTTAGGGCTTAGGACTTAGGATTTAGGACTTAGGGTTTTAGGGTTTGGGGTTTAGGGTTTAAGATTTAGGCTTTAATTAGGGTGTAGGGTTTTGGAACCCTGAACCCTAAGCCCTAAAACACTCAAACAAGGGACCCTCCAGGGTTGCTAAGTGTGTACAATGCCTAAGTAATTTTCCATTTCCTTTTGAGGTTTAGGGTTTTTACCCTAAGCCCTAAACCCTACCCTCTATTATAGATATACGAAGCACCTAGAACCATGGTATTGTTTATTGTCTAGGCCCCTATAGCATATTTAGGGATGCTATGAGGACTGTTGAGGTGCCTTTTGGGAGTAGAAATGTGGATTTACTTAAGAAATTTCTGGTGGTCGAGTTTCTCCAAGTAGCCATCGTAGATTCCTTAAACAGAAGCCCTAAACCTTGGGTACTGCCCTCCCCCCCCGCTAACAGTCTATATTAAGGGTCCTATTAAGAGCTATATATAACCATGCTATACTTATTATCCAACTGTTACTGAGGGGGGGCAGTACCCAACCTAAACCCCAAATCCATTCCCCCAAAATATATGATTACCTAAACCCCAAATCCTAAACCCTGAACCCTAAGCCCCAAACCCTAAACCCTAGATCCATTCCCCAAAATATATGATTATTGTATGGTGGACCCTTAGGGCCATGTAGGAATTGTTGTATCGACTGCCGGGATGGCATTCTGCATAATTCCATGTAGGAAAGTCTGCATGGAGAAGCGGTTTAGGGTATAGGAAAAAGGGTTTAGGGTTAAAGGTTTAGGGTTAAAGGTGCAAGGTTCAGGGTTTAGGGAGAGGAAGTTTGAGTGGGCGGATGCATGGTTAGGAGGCCAGTGCTTGCTTGCTCTGGCAGAGGTCTTCCAAACCGGCTTCAGGTGAGGGACAGCTGAAAGCCACCTGTAGATTCACCTGGCGACCTAGCACGCTTTTCTGGATTTGGGTTCCGATTTAATGCAGGTTCCTGAGTCAATGTCAGCTTTTAGGTGAACACTTCAGGTCGAAACATGGCGCTAGACTCAAGAGACTGCTTTCGTCTTGATGGCGCTTAAGAGAGTGTGGGGAGTGGATCCTTATAATAGTAATCCCTGTATAACTCACATATATAGACATATATGCTTACAATAACAATATCTTTATAATGCCCACATATATATTTTATTTCTAAGCACCAGTAAGTCGTCACCCGGGAGTTGCCGAAGTGCGTTCCCCGCGAGGATGTTCTCTGAACAGGATCCGGTTTAGGGTTTAAACCCTAACCCTACACCCTAAACCCCAAACCCTGGGGGCAATCCACAAGAGGTGCCTCCACATTTTTCCTGCAATCCACAGGTATTCTTTCTGCGGTTGAGGGTTTAGGGAAGGCATCCCTGTTCCGAGAGACCCCCCGAGCCCTATCCCCCACCCCAAGGGTTTCCATTCAAAATCTTTATACATCCCTAAGCGACCCCTTTAATCTTTCCTCAAGGGTTCCCAAGCGCAAGGCCAAACTCCTAAATTAAATCGTAAACCTTGGGTACTGCCCCCACCCAGTAACAGTTGGATAATAAATACAGTATGGTTAATAGGACCCCTAATATAAGCTGTTACTGGGTGGGGGCAGTACCCAACGTAAACCCTACACCAACGAGTCGCTGGATTGACTTCGACAACGACTACAAGACGATGGACAAGAGCTTCATGGAGAGGCAGTCAACTAACTAACTGGTTCTCAGTAAGGAAGAAGGGAACATACCAAATTGGGATTAGACAGGGATTATAGTATATTCCCTCATGCCTTACTAAGAACCAGGAAGTTTAGGGTCATAAGATCGAGGTTCCATGGTGATTTTCGGAGATAACAGGAGTAGAGTCATGTAGTGGCTACATAGAGTTTATAGGTATATGTAGGCAAGGGAGTAGAGTTCAGGGTTTGGAGTTTTGGGTTTAGACTGTAGAGTTTAAGGCATCGAGTGGAGGATTCAGCATGCAGTTCGCTTTAGAGTTTGGCACTTAGAACCCGGGAAGTGCTTGGAGGTCTTTGGGTAGTTCCAAGTACTGTAAGCATGCTTCCCCCATGCGCAGGTCTTCCAACATGAAGAAAAGATGCTAGAAGAAGAGCACTGGGACTTCCTTCCATGAGACGTTTACAATCCCGACAAAATCCTCAAGGAAACCCCTGAAATCCAAACTGCCAAGCTGCAAGCCTTTCGATTTGTATTTGCTCAAAGTCAACTCCCAAAGTCACAAGATCTGCAGTTTACGTATTGCCCAAAGAGAACTCATGACTCAGAAAAGCCTTGCTTAATTCAAGCACCATCCGTAAAGCCCAGACCCCGGAGCCCATTCCCTAGCACCAAAGCAAGACACTACTAAACCCTAAACCCCTAAAGCCTAAACCCCTAACCCCTAAACCCCTAAACCCTAGACCCTAAACCCTAAACTGGAATTCCCAACACCAGAGCGCGCGGACCACCTTTTCGGACTCTATGCCGCTGGTACTGCCGCCACCCAGCAACAGTCTATAACTTCTTTATGTGAGCTATAGTCTAAACTCCTTAAAGGGGGGTTATATGGGGGATTATATAGGGGACTACTATAGGGGTTATTAAGGGGGGTACTAGGAGTTTAGACTATAGCTCATGTGATTATTTTGGGTACCGCCCCTCTCAGTAACAGTTGGATAATAGATATAATATGGTTATATAGAGCCCTTAATAGGACTCCTTATATAGACTGTTACTGAGGGGGGGCAGTACCCAATGATTATTCTACAAGTGTTATCCAACTGTTACTGAGTAGAAAGAAAGCCCTTAATACGACCCCTATTCTAGACTGTTACTGGGTGGGGGGCCGGACCCAACCCATACCCTCAAATCTACAGCATTTTGGAGATTTCAAGTGGTTCAAGATATCCTCCACCCATGTAGGGCTGCACCTCTACCCTAAACCCTAGACCTTAAACCCTAGACCCTAAATCCTAAAACCAAACCCCCAAACCTAAAACCTAAACCCTAAACCCTTTGGGAACCCCACCTCGAACCAAACAAATCGCTGTGAAGTTGCTGGTGGGTCTTCAAGCAGCTGTATGACAAGGGCATGGTCTACAGGACCGCGCCCCAGATTTTCTGGGTTGCTGTTAAGGAATTTCAATTAAGCTACCATACTGGGTATATATACAGAATCTAATTAATTTGTTTCCCCATTGTAGTAACTTGAATTAAGTTCCTTAACAGCAACCCGGTTTTTTTGCAGCAGTACTTCAGTTCTCATTGCTGCAATGTGCGCGCAGCATGTTTCCCTGTCATGGAAAGACAGAAGTTGATTGGGAACAATCAGGACTAGGTAAGGTATGAAATCAAGTTATTTGCTGTTTGTTATTAAGGAATGAAAAATGAATTTTAGAGATTTTTCTTGAGGATTGTATATATATATATAAATGTACAGATGTGGAATGAAGGGGCTACTATAGGTATCCATGCCTCCATTGACTACTAACCAACAGTAAGCCCGACGCAAACTATTAGGTATCTGGGGGTCTTTTCAGACCCTGAAGATCCTGGGTGCTGCAAGCACGCCGTCTCATTCGGGAAACCGTGGAACTAAACCACCTTAAACCTAAAACTTAAATCCTAAAGCCTAAGCCCTAAACCTAAACCCTAAACCTTAACTTCAGAACCTAAACCCTTTGCAGCCAGGGCCTTCCGCGTCATGCCATACAGCACCGCCTGCGCAACGCCACTGTCCAATTTTGAGGCTCGAAGGTTTGGGGCTTATGGTTTAGAGTTTCCACCAAGTATGGGTCCTTCTTGCTGGGTTCCTATGAGGTATTTGGCGCTATACAAGTCTCCAGCTCTAAGCCCCAAACCCTACTGCTGCTCCTGGTGGTTCATAAGGAGCATAAGGAATGGAAGGAAGGATCCTGACCCCTACCTAATCCCCAACCAGTGATCCCCATATTCCATTCCTTCTTTCCCTGCTGAACGTTCTTCAGGTATACGGGTAGTTGTCGAAATAGGCCCGGCTCCTTCTGGCTTGCATTTGTTCCCTATTTGGGTATTGGTCTAAATTCCTTATAATACGGGGTCCTATATTTGGGTTCCCATTATCAATACGGGGCCCTATATAAATTTCCCCCATTTTGGGAACAGTAATTTAGGGAAACTACCATTTGGAGCCTGGGTAGTTACAAGCAGGGTTACATCCAAAACAATTGGTTTAAGCTTTATCGGTGTACTAAGTACCCACAAACCTTGAAGTTTGGCTCTCTGTTTGACCCCTGGCGTGCGTATAGACTTTTTGACGGAAACCTGGAGCCTAGGCTCTCTATCATCTTGTGTCGAGGGTAGGATCTGGCTTCCCCGCGGGGGAAGCCTAAAGCATAAACCCTAAACCCTAAACCCTAAACCCTAATCATGAAACCCACGTTCTAGATCCCTAATGAGCACGAAGCCAAACCCGACACTCTGCAGGTTTCGCAGAACTACAAGGAGGTCTCGGATCCTTCCATCATTGTGCAGTTCAAGTAGCCGGCTCAGCCAGTTGGGGGGTTTCCCAAAGTTCAGGTTTAGGGTTTAGGGTTTAGGGTTCGGGGTGCCTTTTTGGGGGTCATTAGAAGAAGGATTTCAGTATTTTGGGGTCTGTGTTGGGCTCCCCCTTTTTAGGGAAGCTGCCAATAGGGGAGTTTGCAACAAGTAGGGCCTCTTGGCTGTTGTGGGGCTAAGGATTCCCCAAGAAATCCGCAGAATAAATGCACTTTTTGACAGGGTTTTTGGACCCTTGTTTTACCTACAGTGGAGGTCCAGATATCGAGTCATCGCACTATTTATGGAAACGAAACCTTAAACCCTAAATTCTAAAAACAATTTGAACTCTAATTCCAAAACCCGAAATCCTAAACCCTAAACCCTAAACCCCTAAACCCTAAACCCCTAAACCCTAAACCCTAAACCCTACGCCCTCAGCCCTAAACCCTACCTCCGAAGGTCCTGCTGGTTCGGAATGCCTTCGTGGCACTCTTTCCGGTCCTCTTCGTGACGCTGCTGAGTCTTCAGGTGGTCTTGATGGGATCGCGCCTGGCATGGCAACATAAGACGGGAAAACAACAGGGTTTAGGGGATAGGGTTTAGGGTTTAGGGTTTAGGTGACTTAGGGATGTAGGCTTCAGGGGATTAGGGTTTAGGGTTCAGGTGATTTAGGGGTGTAGGCTTCAGGGGATTAGGGTTTAGGGTTCAGGGCATTAGGGCTTAGGGTTCAGGGGATTAGGGCTTTGGGTTCAGGGGAGTAGGGTGAAGGGTCAAGGGGTACCTGGACCTTCCGATGTAGTTCCTCTTTGGGTTTGGTATGGTTTTTTGGTTAGGATTCTTAGGACAACCAAAAAGGTACCACATTGGAGGGTCTATGTAAGCTTCAGGGGAATAGGGCTTAGGGTTCAGGGGATGAGGGTCAAGGGTCGAGGGTTTAGGGTTTAGGCCGGTTTAGGGTTTGGGGGGCCACTTGTGCGAGCCCCCATAACATGGATTGGAGTTCTACTGAGTCGAATGAATAACGTATTTTGGGGTATCAGGCCCACATGAATTCTGGGTAGGCAAGGCCGTACAGCACAGTGCTTAAAGGGCATGCGCGTGTTGCTGGCAGGTTTGTCCCCGTATATTCCTGTACAACACCTATAACTCGGACTCTATACACCCCTAAAAGAATCCCTGCTCCAAGTATCTAAGCCCCTACAGTATCCCGCTATCACCCCAAGGCAGAATCTTCTTTGTTGAATTTGGATTGTGACCGGTGTTCTTCTCTTATTTGGACGTGCGTGCATCGCCCCACTAAGCAAAACGCCCTCAGAAGCATCCCGATGTTTTTGTTGAGGTAGTCCTGGGTCATTTGCTCAAAAGCAGCTTTGTTAGAACACCTAAACCCTAAACCCTTAATAACCATAATTGGATCCTTCTGATCGCGGCAGCTCTTAAATCAGCTAGAAGCAGGAGGCCTGACGAAGTTCCTTGGAAGGTCCCTGGAACCTTCAGCCCTGAACCCTAAATCCTAATTCGGCCTTAAGTCCTGATGCATACATCCTTGTTCTCAGGATCTGAACCCTAGATGCCTATTCTAAGATGTAAGCCCCCCAAGTACTATAGTCCTTATTACAGGGACCTCCCAAAGTTTAGCCTTAATTTTGGGGAAACCCTTAAGCCTTATAGGAAGTTCCATGGAACATCCGTGTAAAGCTGAACCTCGCACCCAAACTCCTAGATGAGTAGTATTCTATTTGGGGATACTATGGTACCCAATATAGAGTAAGATTATATCCTCCTTTTGGGATATAGTAATTTATTTAAGGAATATAATCTTACTAGGTTCAACCACCAAAAAAACACTACTCAACTCATAATTCTTCAACTTTAAGCCCTACATGCCAAATCCTAAGCCTTCAGCCTTCGGCCCTAGATAGATGCAGAACCCTCAAAGTCCCTGAAGGCTTAGAATTACAAGGCAACGTGCTAAATTGTGCACACATAGACATGTATATGGGGGTTTACTGGAACTAGGGGTACCCTATTGGGGGGGTCCCCATGATAAGGACTATAGTATATTGGTGTCTATATTGGGGTCCCCCTATTTCAGGAAACTACCATATGAACTCACATATTTGTATGTATATTGATGGGTAGAAAGGGTTTGAGTATCCACACACGTGCCCTTTGGCTAGTGTTCCCTGTGGCGCGTTACATCTGGAGACCCTGCTGCACATTATGCCAGCATTTAACAAAACGTACTTGGAGGGTCATGGGGACTTCGTAAGTAGGTTATAATTTTTAATGGAAGAGAAAATGGAAACTACTTTCGGGTTTAGGGTTTAGGGTCAGGGGGACTTAGTAGGTAGGTTAATAACCCCTGTAACCCATATAGTAACCCCAATGATCCCAATTATTAACCTAGTTACGAAATCCCCCTGACCCTCCAAGTACGCCAAGTCATGACAACCATTGCCTTCGAACTTTAAGCTCCGCAGCCTCCAACTAAACCCCCCTGACCCTGACATGACCTAGGATCTTCGTTGTATCTGCAGCCCTTCAGGCAGGGGCAGGGTAAGATGTGCCGCCGTCGTCAGCAGATAGGGTCCTAGTGAGGGATTTGTTTAACGCAATCCCTAGCGGGGTTTAGGGTTTAGGGTTGGTTTAGGGTTGAGGCTTTAGGGTTGGGACCCCAGAACCTCCACGTAATCCCCACGGGGTAGTTTCCATACATACCCCTTTATAGATCCCAAAGTATGACAATCCTTTTGTATACCTAGACCCTCCTCCTACCCTCTATTAGGGCCTAAGTACCTACTATTAGGGACCATATACCCACAATTAAGGGTACAAGGAGGGTCCTGGTAAGGATTCCCAAAATGTAGACCCACCTTTGGGAAGCCCTATACATGGCCAGGGCCCCGCAGGTGCCATTTTTGGCGGGCTGAGGGTTTACAGTCCCCCTTAAGTAGATAGAATGTGGCTTTGGGTATATTACAATAGGATCCCCATATACCCCATATTCTATCTACTTAAGGGGGACTATAGGTTTACGGTTGATCTGCCTACACTTCTGACCCTGGCTATGGTTGTAGATCTGCTCATTCGGCGGTTTTGTGCCAGGGTTGATCTCCTGGATTTTTTTTACTTTTTATGTCTCCTTGAGCCCGCAACCCTTTAATCCTAAACCCTAATCCCTAAACCCTAAACCCTCTACACCCTAAACTTATTAACCCTAAACCAAGGTTGCAGTTTAGGATGTCAGCTTCGGAGCTTCGTGTGCAGGATGCAGGTCTTTCAGGGTTCATAGGATTCATCGGATTTACTGTTTCGAGTCTCCTGGATGGCTATGTTGTTCAGCAGTTTGACTTTTTTTTTGAGAGCTGTAGTTTCTCTCCGGACCTAGGTAGTCCCTTTGTGGGGCGAGCTTTAGGATGATGCGGTATGGGAATGGGTCTTCAGTTTGCCTGTCAGCGGCATAGAACGTGTTCCCCATCCCGAGCCCCAAGTACATGGCAAGTACGGGCTCTGCGTGATCCTTTGCTGGCCGCCACGGCTCGCGCAGAATATACAGCTCCTTGCCTATAACTTGGCAGCAAACAGGGCCCTTAATTACACTCTATCGCGCATTCAAGTGGCTAATGCCCTCACGACGCCAAGCTACCCTGCCCCGATCGAAGATGGATGCGAGTTAATCACTTCTCCCTAATATCAAACCCTCCACCCCCCCCCATATATATATTAAACATTCTTCGTTGTGGTCAGTCAAAATTTGTTGGGGGTATTTAATATTAGGGGGGTGGGGAGGCTTAATATCAGGGGGGGGGATTAGTTCAGGCGATCGTACAAACCAAAGCTGTCTCTGCATTCTTAGGTTTCTGTGCTTGCAGCCATCGGATCACGAGGACCGCAGCTGACGTCATAGCGCATAGGTCTGAGGCTGTTATGTGGGCACCAATGGCTTTCCATTTTAAGGCATCCAAAAGAGAAGTTCTAGAAGGGACCCCATCGTGGGGGCATGCGCATATGTTCCTTTGGTTTACAAAACCAAAAAATACATCAAGCAAAATATTGATTGGTCAAGTGCGTCCTACTTCCCAGGCCTCCTTCCAAATCACTCTCAAAAACAAGCTGTGAATCACAGACACTTGCAGGTAGGCAACGGGCATCACGTACCATAGCCATGGCTTCGGCTTAGTCACAATGGAACAGAGGAATTGCCATGCGGACTTCTACGTCCAATGGCGCACAGGATGGGGCCGCGATTCAAAGTCGCCAAGATGTTCCTCAAGGGTTTGGGCAGCTGACAGGGCATGGACCTGCCCTAGGCACCGACAACGCTCGCGGTTGCGCAATCCAACAAGGAGGAACAAGCTCTGAGCCACAACGTCGGCAGCCGTTGCCGACGGGCAGCTCTTCCGAAGCCCCGGCCGACAAATCCAACGGAGCCAACGGAACCCGGCCGCTGTGGGGTGATGTAGTGGAAAGCTACAGGAAGCGCTTGGCCATGGACAAAGGCCGCGAGGGCCGACCAAAGTCCACACCCAAGAAGGCCAGCCCGCTTGACCCGAAACACGAAGTTGTTTACCTTTGATAGCCAGCTTCGCCAAGTAGTCGGCCACCACTGTCAGCAAGAACCAGTGCTGACACACCAGCTTGCTGCATGCATGCTAGCTTTGCTGTTAACGAACTTAAATTAAGTTACCATAATGCGTGTGTATATATATATATATTATATCGTAGTTTATAGGGTTTCCCCAAGATAAACATAACATAAGTTCTTTAACAGCAACCCAGACTGGCAAGGCTTGCTCGCTCCGTTTCCGCAGCTCTGTCGGTTTCACCCGAGAAGCAGTCCTAAGTGAAAAAGTCGCACTTAGCCACACCTTCACGGATGGAAGCAATGCCACAAGTCCAGTCTGAACCGCCTGAAGCCAGTAACGCCCGAAGTATACCCCGCCCATGCAGATTCGCGCTTGGCCGTGGCGTACAGAGCTGCTTGTCATCAAAGGTTTAAGAGCCTGTGAATTTCGCACACTGAGGTTCAGGGCTTCGGTGTCGGATTGTAAGCTTTAAGCGCGCAGGTGCGTCTCAGATTTAGGTTGTGTTTCTTGGGGTTAAAGTTTGATTTGCAAGCGTCTTTGGGGATGATGAGGGTTGTGGATCTTGACGCAAGCACATGATGAGATAGCCAAGGTAGGGAGCTTGGGAAGGGTTGCTCTGAGAATTTTTGTCCTTGCTTGAGAAGGTTGCTTTGAGTTTTTTGTTGTCCTTGCTTGCCCTGGACCGTCCTCGCCTTAGCGCCCATGCCTATGCTTCTGCAAGCTACTATCCTCTTTGTGTGCAATTGTATAAGCTGAAGCGGTTGCCAGGCCGAAGCTTTGTTTGAAGCAATTAAAGGGCTACAAATCAAATGTACATGTTGCTTTCCAGTAGTTTCTGCAAGCGGATAGTCCAACAGAAAGTCGACGACACGGTCATTGCTAGCCAAAGACACAACCATACTTGTCACTCAAAACTGAAAGGCTTCGCCCAAGACTCTGTCGAGGATGCGAAAGGATTGAAAAACAACGCGCCTGAAACTCTTCACAAGTAGTTGCACTTGAGGGCAAGGTTTTTTGACGATTGCAAATAGCTTTTCTGATGTAAAACACTAGCCCTTAACCCAGAATAACAGCCATAAAGGGCATTATTTTCCATACTTTGCTAGCCCTACCAAGTGCTGTATTGCGTGTTTTCCCAGGGTTTTTCTTCGAGGTCCATGCAGAAAGAGACAATGCGATGCAATTGGCCTTGAAACCTTGAGCCTTGAATTTGTCATCTGAACCTGAACCCTAGACCCTTGAACCCCTAGTCCAAGACCCTGTATGAACCCTGAACCCTAAGCCCTAAACCTTAGACCCTGAACCATAAACTCTAGACCCTGAACCCTAAGCCGTGAAACCTAATTAGACCCTGAACCCTACACCCTTAACTCTAGACCTTGAACCCTAAAACCCCTTCGACCTTGAACCCGAAGCCCTAAACCCTACACCCTGAACGTTGAATCCCAGACCTTGAACCCTAAGATCCCTAGACCGTGAACCCTAAGCCCTAAACCTGAGACCCTGAACCCTAAACCCTAGATCTTAGCTTGAACCCTAAAAACCCTAGACCCTGAACTTAAAGGAAAAACCCTAGACCCTGAGCCAGAAAGCCCCACACCCTAGACCCTAAACACTAAACCCTAGACAGTAAACCCTGAAGCCTAAACCCTAAACAGTAGCTTCCATCTTCTTTTCCATTATCCCAATATAACCCCAATATTCTATCCGAAAACCGAAAATCCTAAACCCTAAAATCCTAAACCCTAAAGTCCTAAAACCCTAAAACCCTAAAACCCTAAAAACCTAAACCCTAAACGCCTAAAACCCGTGGCTGGGAGCTTTAGGATGGCAAACTTCATGGATCTCATCATGACGTGTCTTCTACAGGTGGTTCTGCCGCTTGTCCTGTCATGTGGGATTTAGGGTTTGGGATTTAAGGTTTTGGATTTAGGGTATAGGGTTTAGGGTTTAGGATTGAGGGTTTTGGATTTAGGATTTTAGGATTTAGGGTTTAGGGTTTAGGATTTCGGATTTGGGATTTAGGATTTAGGATTTAAGGTGTAGGATTGAGGGTTTAGGATTTAGGGTTTAGGATATAGGGTCTAGGATTTAGGCTATAGGGTTTAGGGTCTAGGGTTCAGGGTTTAGGGTTTAGGGTTCGGGGTTTAGGGTTAGGAAAGTAAAAACCCCCATACGAGCTATATGTTAAACTCCTAGTAGTCCCCTTAACATCCCCTATAGTAGTCCCTTATAAACTCCCCCATACAACCAGCCTTTCAGGAGTTTAGACTACAGTTCATGTGGGATCCCAGCGTCTTTTGAGGCTTCAAACGGCGCATGGAGCCTACAGACCTCCAATCTTTCCTGTACCCACGTCGCACCCCAACCCTAAATCAAGTACACTTACGGCCCAGTACCCTTTCACGAGCGTTCATTGCCTGAAATGACCGCAGTAGCTACTCATTCAAAATGTCCTGAACCACATCAACATATGATTTGTACTCAAAATTATGGACCCCTTTTGGGTATAAAGGTATGAACTATATTACCAGCATGGGACCCTCATTTTGGGAAGTGCCCATTTCCTTAGAAATTGTAAGCGCCAAGCCCAAGTGTTTTTTTTGGGAAGACGGTTTAGGCTTAGGGTTTAGGCTTCAGGGGTTGGGGTTGAGGCTGATTCAGGCAGTTGCTCCAAAATCTGGTGAAACCCTACGTCATGTAGGAGGGAAGATCTTTGCCGACCCAAGCTTGCAAAACACAGCTGACCTGGACTTCTTTTGAATCAAGTTGCCTTGTGTGCTCCCAGCGCATACTGGCCAAAAAGGGGGACACATCTAAAAGGACCAGTGTTGTGTGTTGGTCTCGAAGTTCCTGGCGACTAGTACATACAAGAAGCAGCTGCAAGTAATACAAGGCAGCTGTCACTGCATGCCCGTGACCGGGAAACAACCCCTAATCCTTGAACCCTAAACTACGTAGCTCGATACCCAAACCCTCGAAACATTCTGAACCGCAAAGCCCGTCCCTCAACCTCTGCAACCCTATGCCCAAAACCATACAAACCTTCTACCCTAAACCCTATAAACCTTATAGCCCTACAAGCCTTAAACCCTGAACTCCTAGCCTCGTTAGGCTTGGGGTGGCCCCGCTCCTTGACATTGACCAAGAGAAGTCTACGGATTCTTGGCTGCGGTTTAGGGTTTAGGGTTTCTCATTTCGATTGACGGTCTAATGTAGACCCATGATTAACAAACCCCCTCCGTTTAAGCGCCTGAATAATAGGATGCCGATTATAATCCCAATTCATTGGAGGGGGTGTATTAATAAGGGGTCTACATGAGTGTGAAGGGCATACGGCTTGGGGGTCTAGGGTTCCGGATTTAGGTTTTTGGGTTTGGGATCTTGGTATGTAGGGTTTAGGATTTAGGGTGCTTAAGGGTGAACCTAGATGCAGGGGTCTACGGCGGTACATAGTAAAATGGCTTAGGGCTTATGCTTCAGGGTTCAGGGTTTAGGGCTTAGAATCCAGGGTCTAGGGTTTAGGCCTGGGCTTGTGTAGGCAGACACAACACTTGGGCTTGCAGATGTGCATTGTAGTTCTTCTTGTGCGTGAGGATGAGCGCAAGCTGCAAGCTTTGACCCTGGAAATCCAAGTCTATAAATGGGTGGTTGTCAAAATTATGGTCCCTTTTTGGGTACCTAAATATTAGGTGCCGTATTGTAAGAGGCACCCAAAAAGGGGCCATAATTTTGACAACCACCCAAATAATACCTACATCGGGCCCTAAGGTCTACGAGAGTTTAATGCCTACAGTGAGTGGTGAAGTCTATAAATCAAAGGTACCTTGGGCGCTACTATCAACAATACCTACTTGATCCCTACACACCCATAAAGCCCCCTGAACCCCATCCCCACGACTAGCTCGACTTCCCAGATCGGGTTTAGGGGTAGGTTTGTAATGGGGATATCTAGGGTTTCGGGATGGTTTCTAAAGGGTTATCAGCTTACTTACTAAGGCCCCCTGATCCCAAAACACTGGGTATGTCGGCTGTTGTTGTGTGTATTTTGGAGGTGAGGTCCGGTCAGCTATCCGGCAAAGTTGGGGCTTTCCTGAACCCAGAAGCCTAAAAACACATATTATTTGCCTGCATAGATTTAAGTCTACCTATGAAGCCCAAAAGCTGCCAAGCCCTAAACCCTTAGGGCGAAGGGTTTAGAGTTTTAGGGGTTAGGGATTCGGGCTTAGGGTTGATAGGGTCCAGGGTCTAAGGAGAAGCCCGATGGTTAGATCCCAAGCTCGAAGATCCTAATCCATGGGCTTATAGAGCACTATTCCCCTTGATACAGTATTTCCTGGAAGCTATCCTGATCTACGCCCTAAACCTTAAAAAACCCCAAACCCTAAACCTTACACCTCCAAACCCCCCCAAACCCTAAACCCTAAGCGCTACACCTTAAACCCTAAACCCTAAGCCCTAGACCTTGAACCCTAAACCCTAAGCCCTAGACCTTAAACCCTAAGCCCTAAGCCCTAGACCCCAACATCCCTAAACCTGAAGGAGCTACTGGGTTGTACCCCTAAGTTCGTACCGCTAAAAGGTTTCCCCTATACAGCCCTAATATGAGCTATAGTCTAAACTCCTTAAAGGGCGTTACATGGGGGATTATATTGGGGAGCACTATAGGGGTTATGAAGGGGGATACTAGGAGTTTAGACTAGGCTAGTATAGTCCCAAAAGCCAGGGGTACAACCCTAGGGGTACAAGCCTGAAAACCTTGAACCCTAAACCCTAAACCAAAAAATCCCTAAACCCTAAGCCAGCCCTAAGTCCTTAAACCCTAAGCCCTAAACCCTACACCCTAAACCTTAAGCCCTAAACCCTAAGCCCTAAACCCTAAACCTTAGACCCTAAACCCTTAAACCCTATAAGGAGCTACTGGGTTGGCTCCTCTTCTTTGCCGTGCTGGGCCCCTGTTTGGCGGGTGTGGTGGCCATCGGGTGCACGCTCTACCGTGGCCTGGCTTTTACAGGCTTAGGGTCAATTACCATTACTTAGGGTTTGGGGCGTCATTCTGGTTTTGAACTGTTGAACCTTTAAATACTTAGAATTAAGAAAATTTGGGTACCCAAAGTACTGGTGACTTTAAATGGGCTTGAGGGTTTAGGGTTTACGGTTTAAGGTTCAGGGTTTAGGCATTAGAGATTCTAGGTTGAAAGACTATTCAGCAATAATGGGAAAATGGAAACTACCATATCCCAATAGGGCTTGCTTATCATTACTGTTGCCGTCATTCGTAACAATTGGTTTCACGGGAGGGCCCAGGGTGTAACCCAGACCCCTGATTAATAAACCCCCTCCCCTTAATAGGGATTAGAATAGGGATCCTGATATTAGGGCCCTCAAAAGGAGGGGGTTTACTAATCATGGGTCTACATTTGGGCTTTAGGGGTTTAGGGTTTGGGGACTTTAACTTTTAGACGTTAGGGTTCCTGGGGTTAAGGCTTCGACGTTTAGAGCTTAGTGTCAAGTTTCAGGGCTTAGGGTTGTAGGGTCTAGGGTTTAGATTTTCGGGTTGTAGGGCCTAGGGTTCAGGGTTTAGGTTTCAGGCTTTAGGGTTTACAGTTTAGGTTTTAGGATTGTGGGGTATAGGGTTTAAGGTTCACGGTTTGGGGGGTTCAGGGCTTGAGCGGTTAAGCTTGAGCGGTTGGGGTCTTTGACCCCTGTCATAGATGACTCAAAGGTCTGGCAGGTGCCGCCCGACGGGCATTGCCTGCTTTCTTGCGCAGTGGCAGCTCGCGAATTAAACGGTTCCAGGATTTTGATGCAGCACAGTCAGGGGTTCCTGACCTGGCGCTCAGCAAGTTTCCAGTTCTTGGCCACATGCCAGCATCTGCGCAAAATAGTGGAACAGTGACGGCAGATGACAATCGCTTCGATGTAAGTGTGCTGGGGTTGGGCTTTAGGCTTGGGGGCTTCGGGATATGTGGGACTGCTTAAATGGCGTGGGACGTAGCCAAATGTTTGGTATCTCTAATATTTTGGGTTTTAGGATAATGGTTTGTAGTTCTCATATTAATAGGCCTGGGCGTGTGAGCCCCAACAATGATGCTGCAGGGTTTTGGGCTGAGGTTACGGGTCAGGGGAGTAAACCCTAAGCCCTAATTTCTAAACCCCAATCCCTTCAGCTAAACCCTAAACCCGATCACTTAACCCTAAACCCCAATCCCTTTATCCCAAACCCCAAACCCCAATCCCTTAACCCTAAACCCCCAATCTCTTAGCCCTAAACCCTAAACCCAATCACTTGAGCATGTTCTGGATGCGGCACTAAGGTTGTATGAGCCATAGGATTTAACCCTAAACCCTAAACCCTAGGGCTTAGGGCTTAGGGATCCCGAGTATAAAGGGGGGTCATAACCACATACGGCGTATTGTCTCTACCTGGGACCCCCCCCAAAGTAGGTAAGATAATAGCCCAAAACCTTTAAGAGCAGCCCCAAAGACAATTATTCCACATTCTTTTGGGGGTCAGGTAATACGTATTTTGGTAGATACTTCTTGTGTTTTGTCATAATTCCAGCCTAGGTGGAGATCTTGAAGGAACGCGGATGCCGGTGACAAACGAGTGCTGTAGAAGCTTGAATGATTATCAGTATTATTCCCACACAAACCTTGCAATTGAATATAGCTATAGCCGAGCAAAACTTGCATTCCCTAGTACGCCACAGACTTAGGGACAAGCGGATGCTGCTCCTGTACAGGAGCCCACTCGCCAGAAATTGAAAGCTTCAGTTGACTTTTTCTTTCCTAATAGTTGTAGGCATTAAAGCCTATGACCCTAGACTTGCATTCTTCTGCTGCAACTTTACATGAGAAGCTTCAGATTTCTGGCAAACAGGCTCTTTTTCGGGGGCAGCATCCATACAGCTGACATTTGAAGGGAGGCATGACTTTAAGTACCCTGTACCTTCGGCACACTGATATTCTAGTCTGCTAAGGTAGAAGCCCCTTAGCCCTTACAAACCCTAAACCCTAAACCCTCGACATGCAGCCCTCGCAGTGTCAATAATAGTTCCGGGGGGCGGTAGAGTAGGAAGCTTGATCAAGGACTCAAGCATCTCGTGCATTCCGGAATGAATCTGGGAGTTTCTCCCAACATGCCCCCTAAACCCTAAACCCCAGCAGGGCCCCAGAGCCCCTAGACTCTCCTCATGATCTGCTATATCATCGGATGCACCGCAATGCTGAGAAACTCCCGCGCCCCTAAGCCGAACTTCTTAAACCTTGATTTCCAAACCCAAACCCCTTAACCCTCATGCCTTAAACCTTTCCAAATACCTGAGCACCTCAACCCTCATCCCCGATATCCCTCTAACCCCTAAGCCCTAAACCCCCTACGCCCTTAAACTCCCAACACTAAACCCTAAGCCTCAAACTCCCTACAGCATTTCATTCCCAAAACAATCCCAAAGCCATAAGGCTACTACATGCCGAAGATGCAGTTTGGGATCTTCCTTTGTCACCACAAGGGTGGCGCAGGCAGGCGTCTCAGGGGGCCTTAGAGGGTTTAGGGCTCATTGTTGGGTTCAGGGTTTGGCTTGGGGTTAGGGGCTTAGGGTGTAGGATTCGAGGTTTGGAGAGTTTGGGGGTTTAGGGTTGGGACGGTTTCGGGGTTAGGATTTGGTGTGTAAGGTTGTAGGTTTCAGAGCTTAGGGCGGGTTACTTGGAGGGTCAGGAGGACTTAGTAAGTAGGTTAATAACAGGGATAACTAGGGATACTATATGGGTTACAGGGGTTATTAACCTACTTACGAAGTCCTCATGACCCTAAACCCTAAACCCTAAAGTAGTTTCCATTTTCTCTTCCATTATAAATTCTAACCTACTTACAAAGTCCCCCTGAACCTCCAAGTAGGATTTAGTCCTTAGGGCTGAGGGAGTAAGGAGTGAGCTACTGTGAGTGTGTAGGAAAGACTCAACAATACACTGGGTTGCTGTTAAGGAATTTAAGTTAAGTTACCATATTGGGGGAAACCCTATTCTTTATTATATGTACCCATTATGGTAACTTAATTTAAGTTCCTTAACAGCAACCCAGTACATAGAAATCCATCTTTAGTTCTTGCCTGAAAGGGGAAAACTAATGGACCTTCGGGTTTTGCGCTAGCAGCAGACTTGAAAGTAGCAGCAGTAATTCAAAGAAACATGGTATAAACCCTATACACCCTAATTCCTCAGGGGTTCTAAACCTAAGCCCCAAACCCTAAACCCTAAACCTCACGCGGGTGGTCGTCAAAATTATGGTCCCTTTTTGCATCCCTATTATAATACGGCACCTAATACTCAGGGTACCCAAAAAGGGACCATAATTTTGACAACCACCAAAATGTCACCAACAGCACTTCAGGACCCATAGTGCCTGCATTCATCGGAGAAGTATACAACTTTACATGATCCAGCAGCCCAAAAAGCACTACACGGTTGGATTCACTCATGGATAGCCTGGATAGCTCCTTCAGATCAGTATTAACCCCCACCCCCTGGTAAAATACGTCCTCAAAGGACATTTTATGTATTGGATGTGCCATATTGAAAAATCGGAAGGGGGGGGGGGTGATATTCGAGTGTGGGGAGAATTGAAACCACAGTGACCTTTTTGAGAAGAGGCGAAAATTAGCGGGGGTCCTACTGACGTGGTTAAGAGTTTAGGCTCGGGGTTTTCGAGCTTGGGGAATCTTGTCATTCTCTAGAAGTGTGATATGAGACCTTACGTGGAGGTTCGCTGGACTCAGTAACTTAGTAGCTAGTCCTGGGCGTATAGCCTTACTTATATATTGGGATAACCCCTATAAGTTGATTTCGGAGGATTGGTCAGTTTTTGGGGAGACGAAGTGAAGCGGTGAGTCCTAGACAAGAGTTCAGAACCTTGTCGCACTTTAGACGTTTTATACTGGACCCCAAGGTCTTTTAGGGATGATCATGGGGTTCCTCTTCTTCTTCATACCCCAAACCATTAGCCCTAAATCCTGATCCCTTAACTCCAAATCCTGTACCCCTGGGGCTTCCTTTAAAGGACTTGAAGGCATAGAATGTAGGGTTATCTGGCAGGATTCCGAAATTGGGGGGATCTAGGGTTTAGATATTGGGGGCCCCCACAACCAAATAATGGTTTTTCCAGGGTCAAGGTAGATATGGACGGTACGGGATAACTGGGACCCCATGAGGGATTACACAGGGCTCCCAAATCCTAAAGTCAATCAACCCCATGCCCTAAGCCTCCAGTCTACTCAAACCTCATGCCGTGAGTCTTAGACCTTCGGCCCTGAACCACACCCTCCCGAACCCCTGAAGCTATGGAATTCCATGTTAGCTTCAGGAGTCGATACCCTAAACCGAAATCCTAAACCCTAACCCGAAACCCAAAGCCTTCTACATCCCTGTTGATCCTTATAGGACCTCTAGAAAACGCCATTTTTTGGCGCCCTAAGCTCCGACACGGAGCTGTAAAGACCTGCAACAAGGCAGCCTTTGTCGTCTGATCAAGCTGCTGGTTGCGAGGCTGCCGTCTACGGTGGGTTTAGGGTTTAGGGTTAGGGTTTAGGGTGTAGGGTTGGTTTGAGTTTTTGGATTCAAACTGTTTGCGTTAAGGGTTTAGAAGATCCTTTGTGGAAATTATTCAGGCTTCTATGGCTTAGGACTCAGGATTTAGGGTTTAAGGTTTGCGGGTTTAGGGCTTACGGGTTGGGGTGATAGGTCTTGGGGTTTGGGGCTTGAGGTTTTATCAGAATTGTAGGGTTCAAAGTCTTCAGGGCTCAAGATTTAGGGGTTGAGGGTTTAGGTCTTGGGGCTTTCAGGGTTTGAGCTAGGGATGTCTCAAATAGCTGATAATGTGATGAATAGAACCCTAAGCCTTGGGTACTGCCCCAACTCAGTAACAGTTGGATAATCATTATAATATGGTTCTATATAGCCCTTAACCGGGCCCTTACTAAATATAGACTGTTACTGGGTGGTGGCAGTACCCAACCTAAACCCTAAACCGGTTTTAGTTTCGGCTTCGTGTGGCACCGCAGTCAAATGCTCAATGTGGGGTTCGGTAGATTTTTCAGGGCAGATGGAGCATGCTTTAGGCTTTGAGGTTGCATTTTAGGGTTTTGGTTCGGGGGCTTGACGAAGAGGATCACCGTTTTAGGGATTAGGGTTTAGGGG
>CAJNIZ010043993.1:0-16906 GCA_905231905.1 Symbiodinium pilosum
AGCTCCGCGAATTGGGCCTGAAGGGCGATGCAGATGCAGACAGTTCTGATCAGTACCAGGACCCTCCTTGTACCCTTAATTGGGGATATGTGGTCCCTAATAGTGGGTACTTAGGCCCTAATAGAGGGTAGATGGAGGGTCTAGGTGTGAATTTTGAGTGAAATGTCGGACGCTAATTGTGGTTCTGAGAAAGTCCCATGCATGCTCAATACTCTTTGCACCCCTGAACTCCTGCCTTGCCCAGCTCTATGTTTGAAACCCAAAGACCCTCCTAGTACCCTTAGTTTGGGTTCTAGCGCCCCACTTGCAGGTACTTGGGCCTGAATGAAGGGTAGCCGCAGGGCCTAGGTAGTGGTAAGATGGAAGATTACGTACGCTTTAATTAGGGAGTTCGTTTCGATTCATTTGAAAGGCTTGGGGCTTCGCATTGGGTGGGCAAGTGCGAGTTTCATTAGCTGTCCCAAGTAAGGATCCTAATGTTGGCGCTTGCGCAAACGACTCCTGACGTGGGGAGGCTTTCAATTCCGAACCCTAAACCCCAACCCCCCTTGCAATTTCCTGTCGTGATCTGAAGCTAGCTCGGCAATACCTAGAGCAGCAGTGCGTACACGCATTCGTACTATGTAGGAGGTGTCGATGACAATCGCTAGCGGATACGCCAAAGGCCCTCTTCACGATGTACACCAGCATCGGTGGCTTCCGGCAGGCGTGCTTGGGGTTGAGAACGCAGGGTTGCACTTCTAGGTCCATGGTAGTTAGTCTTAACAAGTACAAGCCCACTTAGCCCTTGTAGTTATTGGTATTGGGTTATAGGTCAAGCATACATAGCTTACGCGAACCCACGACTTCCAAGCAGGGATTGGAGAACGGGAAGGCAAGGTGATTTATGATGACTCAAAACTCAAAATGTGGACCCCTCCTATGAGCAGGACGGAATTTGTGGTAGGTATATAGAAGGACGGGCCATAGTTTTGAGAAATATTCAGCAGGATGATAGAGAGTTGCTGTGCATGTTGCAGGGGCTGTCAGTCCTCATGTATAGGAATTTACGGGGATTAAGGACGTGCCTGCTATCTGAGAGGAGTCAATTGCTTCGCATGGCAAGGTTTGAAGATATGTTTTAGTTTTCATTGTCTTTAATCCCTCTAGAACTCCCATGCATACAGGGCTCACAGATCTACCCAAGTTCAGTAGCTGGATGCTGAAAGTGTCAGATTGCAGGCGTCGGGATGCGAAACCTACTGGGGATGACTCCGGATATCATGTGGTTCATAGGGGTTATCAAGTCCCCCTCACCCTCCGAGTAGACTCTGAGAAGTGGAACTTTGACAAGGACGGTCCTCCAAACCCTAAAAAACCCTCAAACCCCCAAACTGACCGTGGAAACCCATAGATGGAGGGGGCTTTCTAACCTAGTACCCTCCTGGTACCCTTAGTTTGGGTTTTAAGGCCCATAATAATTAGTAGAGGGTTTTTAATCTTGGTAGGAAATCTGGCTTAAGGTCTGCGATCCGGAGGGCGTAAAACACCCCTACGCTACTCTCCAGGGATTACTGATGCTAAATAAAGCTAGTTAAGGGTATTCTCCCTGGTGCATAGGAGGGAATGGGGGAATGGATTATAGGGATAGCATTAGGGATTATATAGGGACAACAATAGGGATCCCTTCCCCCATTCCCTCCTAAGCACCAGTGAGTATTGGGAGGGTCCTGTCCCATACTGGTTCTGCTCACCATGGCAAGTGGTCCCTGACTGCATCGTGTAAGCCCTAGATCTTCAATCCAGAACACTGAGCTCTTTGTTATTGTTACTATTATTCCTTTTGGTGTTAAGGTTTAGGATTAAGGGTACAGACCTATTGTTACTATTATTACCCTCACCCCCCCACCCTATTTGCCTACAGCATCTTCATGTTACGTGCGCATCCAAGGTCATAGCATCCGTATAAATACTTCCACAACTCCGAGATTACTGTTATTTACAGCGAAAGAAGATACTAGCGAAGGCATGCCGGTACCCGTAATAACGTTCACTCCGACCACATCCACAACAAGTGAATCCATGCCGGAAACCCATAATAGCGCACACTCCGACCACATCGACACAACCACCAAAATACTGCTATACGCAGCACATTCCGATGAGCGCGGGCAAATAGGGGGGGGGGTAGTATTATTGTTACTTTTGTTCCTATTTCTACTATTGTCACTCGTACTATTCAACCCCAAACCCTAAACCCCAAACCCTAAACCTGAACCCTTCTGGCTGTCCGATGAGGATGAGATCGAACTTTGCTGCCATGTCTGGTGCTGAGACGAGAGACCAATTTCTGGGAAAGGTTTAGGGTTTCAGGGTTTCGGGTTTAGGGTTTCTGGGGAGGGTTTTGGGTTTGTCCACTTTATGGAGATTTCCCAAACTTCGGGGGCTCTTTCCGGGGGGGAGCCGGAGAGGGGGTTGCCGGGGGCGGGGGAAAAGGGGGCGGATTGGCATGTTGGAGTGCTTTAAGGTTTGCGGCCGATGCATGACACCAACGTTTGGAACCTAAGCTCGAAACCGCCAAAAATTGGCCACTCGTTTGTTCTTAATTAAAAACAAACAGTTTTTAATCAAAAAAGACTTGTTTGTTCTTAATTACAAACAGATTCCCCCAAAGCGGGTGTGAGGTAAATGCCCGGGTTTAGTGTTCAGGGTTTCCAGTATTTCCAACCAGGTCAACAATTAGACTGCTGCCGGGGGGAAGGACATGAAAGACATCGGCATCACGCCCCCAGCTGAAATTCACTTAGAGGCCTATAGTCTCCCTTAAGCAGATAGAATATGGCAATATGGGGTATATGGGGATCTTATCAACATAGACCCAAAGCCATATTCTATCTACCTAAGGGGGACTATAAAGCAGTACAGCAGGTAATCTAACTTAAATGCCTCCATGAAATGCCTTTAAGTGCTCGGCTCCTGCTAGATTCCTAGACCTTCCACCTACCCTCTATTCAGGCCTAAGTGCTCACTATTAATACCAGGGGCCCCAGAATCCGAATGGGTACTAGGAGTCCCTAAACCCTAAACCCTTGTTGTGCCCTGGAAAGAAGACGCTGCGAACTCCTGTAGAAGGGCTTAGTGTTTAAGGTTTGGGGTAACGGTGCAGATCTTTTGGATGCTGCCCACTCCCCACCAATCATGTTATTATGCGGGATGCGGTGATTTCAGGATTGCTATGCCACCGAGACTCTCAAAGTAGGTCAAACAAAGGCTCAGAACCCCTCTTACAATAGTCAAAAGGCCAGGCCATTATTCTACACACGTTTGAGGACGTTCAGGTAGAAAATTCCAGGGTCCAAGGTATTTGTAAGAATCCTGCAAATCACAGCCCCTGGATCAGCTCAGTCTTCTCAGACAAGGCCTTGCACCTCGTCGATGGATGTCATGGGTTCTTGGTAAGTAGGTTATAATTTAGGTGGACTCCCCACCCAGTAAAAATGACTATTATGGATAATACGGATTATACTAGGGTCCTCGTATATTCCTATTATACCACTATTGCAGGGTGGGGGGTCCTTCTAAGTTATAATGTGGGAAATTAGCAGACGACCCGCAAGCGGGTGACTCGTAACCAATTTTTCAACAACTAAGAGAATCCATGAGGTTTCTCACCAAGCGTGTCTACTGCTTTCTGTGGGTGACTTACATCGAGCCCTTGCGAGTTGTTCTGCAGATGTCTTGCTCTGTACTTCAGCAGCTGAAGTAAATGCACCCGCTACCTGAAACCGATAAAACAAACCCCAAGTCCCAAGAATTAGCAGAAAACCGTAAACCGTAAGCTCAATAAAGCCTGCAGCTTAAATATGAACCCTCAGCTCCAACAACTCATGTAAGTTAGTTACCTTCTGGGTTTATGTACCTCTGAACCCCCGAAGTACGCAGCTTTGGACCATTACTCTGTTTCTTTTTGAGGAGCAGGTAAAGGTTCCGAAGCCTTAATCGCCAAATCCCACCTTAAACCCTGAATCCTAAACACCCTGAGCCCTAAACACCATGCACCCTAAGCCCTTATAAGCCCTGAATCCTAAACCCTAAATCCTGAACCCTAAGCCCTTATAAGCTCTAAACCCCTAATCCTTAACCGTGTGCAGCCCTCGCGGTGCTCCAAAGGAAGGCGAGCCACCTGAGAATCCGGCTGTGGTCTTCAAGGCTGGGGAGGGTTCACCTGAGCTATAGTCTAAATCCCTTAAAGGGGGTCATGTCAATGAAGGGTTTAGAGCTGAGGGTTTAGGGTCTATAAAGGGGGTTATAAAGGGTTTAGGGTTTTAGGGTCTAAACTCCTCAAAGTGGGTTATATAGCTATTATAGGGGTTATTAAGGGGGGATACTAGGAGTTTAGACTAGGGTTCACCTGGACCCTTAGGGTTTAGGGTTTGCGGCTTCAGGATTTTTGGGTTTAGGGCTTTAGGGTTTAGGCCTGTGGGTTTTGTTGGCTAAAGGTTCCCTGCGCGGTTTCTTGGGGGTTGCCTGACTGAATATCGAGTCTAGTATCTCCATTGTACCAAAGAGGTACCCCGAAGAAGTGGCAGGATTGAAGGGTCTCGGCACGATTTAGGGTTGGAGGTAACATCCTATAGTGCCTGATAGTCAGTGTCCTGTCCCCTTAGGAATGCTACTTTGTATTGTAGGATAACCGCATGGATCTATTCACAAGATCATGTCCGTTATAGGTCTACGGGCCTTACAGTCCTAGTATGTAGACCATCACGTTTTGTTATAAGACACCTAAACTCTAAACCTAAACCCACAACCCTAAACCCTAAACGCATATGGTAGTTTACGAAAAATAGGGGGACCCCAAAATAGACCCCAAAATACTATAGTCCTTATTATGTGGACCCCCAAAAAGGGTACCCCTAATTTTGGGGAACGCCCATATACCTCCCTTTCCTCAACTTCTCACTGACAACTTTGATCATGAGTGTGGAGTTGCAGGAGTTTTAGACAAAGTTGATGCCCATTGGCGTTTAGGGTTTAAGGGTTTAGGGTTTAGGGTTTAGGGTTCGTGAATTGAGTCTCTAAGTAACCCTTCTGATTTCAGGGGTTCGGGATTAGTGCTTGGGAATGAAGTATTCTTGCCCTAACTGTCCAAGGACCCAAATAATAGGGCTCTAGGGCCCACATACCATTAATATTATAGTATTCGGGCCCTAAAACACTCATATAGTCTCCATACATCGCTATCTATAACCCCTTTAAAGGGACCCTATAGGTTGGGTCCTTGGACCCTCAACCCTTAGGGAGTATTCTTGGATATTTGGCTGTGAGGGCAGCCTTCAAGGAGCTCCTCTGGCTCAACTTAACAGGTTTCTGTTTTAGGTGGACCCCCGGACCCAGTAATAGTGACTATAAGGGTTAATAGGGATTATATTAGGGTCCTCTTATATTTATATTAGGGTCCTCTTATATTCCTATTATACCACGATTACAGGGTGGGGGGTCCTCCTAATTTCTGTTCTAAAAAGCGCGTAAGCTACACCAAGGCTTGGGATTAGGGTTTAGGGTTTTAGGGTTTAGTGTTTAGGTTTTTTGGGGCTGAAGGTTTAGACGGCTTGGGAATACGTAGCAGCGGATTAAGGTGATGATCCTCTTTGGTTCCCATGACAATGCTGCCCTTGACATAAAGGTGCCCAACATTTTGGAGGACGACCTTCCATGCAGTTTTCTAGCTTTCCTCCTCCAAACTTATTCATCACGCAAACCCAGAAAAGCTTAGACACCAAAAACCCTAAACCCTAAACTTTTAAACCCTAAAGACCTATAAATCCTACACCCTAAACTCTAAACTTTCAAACGCTAAAAGGACAGCCTTTGCACAAAACACTTAGAGGGTCAGGAGGACTTACCAAGCAGGTTAATGCAGGTCTAGGGTTTAGTGTTTAGGGCGGGGACTTACCAAGCAGGTTAATAACAAGGTCTAGAGTCTAGGGTTTAGGGCGGAGACCTACTAAGCAGGTCAATAAAAAGGTCGAGGGTTTAGGGTCTAGAATTTATATATTGTGGGCTTACAGGGGTTATTGAGCTACTTACAAATTCCCCGTGAGCCAGCAAGTAGTACTCCTGCGTCAAACCAGCGCCTCACGTGAACGCACTGGCCAAGCCCAACATCCAGTTCAATCCAGAATGTAAATCCAAACACCACAGCTGCATCAACCAGTAAGAGTAGAACCACAAGCCTGAAGCCCATATTTTGGACCCTCTACCTGCAAGAGCCTGACAGAATCCTAAGCGCACCCTGTATCATCTTCTGCCGCTGTGCATCATAATGTGTAGTTGGTTTGACCCTGGATTGCATCGACAGATATGCTGGGAACCCTAAACCCTTTATCCTACAGCCAGGTGCCCTATCGACTTCAGGGATTGCGAGGCGTCCTTATGAACGAGTGGATGCAGCAGGCGTGGATCCCGAGCCCCAAGTGTGTAAGGGTTACAGTCCCCCTTAAGTAGAATCAATACATAGGGTTTAGGGTTTAGGGTATAGTCCTCTATGTAGATAGAAAATGGCTTTGGGACGAGCGACTGGCAGGCCGTTCCCATGAAGATGCCGCCGATCAGTGCGCAGGACCTGGCATGGCTACGCAATGGCGGAAAGGTACCGTGCAGCTCCTCAAAAGGCTGCCGGTGCAGGCCCCTCCTCGGCATACGGCGTGGCCAGTGCAAAAGCGCAGCAAGATGCTCGGGCGAATCCTGCAAGCTCCTCCCAGCAGAGGATGTCTTTCACGGTGAAGCCCAACGGCTAAACCCTAAACCCTAAACCCTGAACCCTGAACCCTAAACCCTAAACCCTGAACCCTGAACCCTAAACCCTAAACCCTAAACCCTAAACCCCAGACTTCCGCTTCACGATGTCCATCCTGACACCCCTGACAAAGCCGATGGAGGTGAAGGTCACATCCTCCGCAGTGTTTCATGTGAGCCATGGTCTAAACTCCTTAAAGGGGGTTATATAAGGGGATTGTATAGGGGACTACTATAGGGGTTATTAAGGGGTATACTAGGAGTTTAGACCATAGCTCATGTGAAGGGCGTCGGGCTGCAGCCGTATGTGGAAGTGTGAGCAAAACACATGGCCACGACAGCTGATTTCCAGATCCGTCGTGTCGTAAGCTATAATCTTAACCCTTTGAAGGGTATTACATAGGGGAGTAGTATGAGGGTTACTAAGAGGGACACAAGGAGTTTAGACATTAGCTCATGTGAGGCTTTCCCAAAATTAGGGGTCCCTGTAAAGGGGGGATAGGGAACATCTAGGGCTATGTAGGGTTTGGTATAAGGTCGTGGAGGGATGTATAGAGTGTACCTTTTGGGTCCCGCGAATTGGATCGTAACATACTGGGGTTTATATCCCCGTCCCCCATTTATGGAAACTACCATATGGGTTTAGGCAAAAATCAGGGGCCTCCTTCTGGGAATTCCCTCCACAGGGCAATGGAGCTTTTTGAGGCTTGAGGTTTAGGATTTCAGTGATAGGTAGGGCAAACCCAAGTTACTGCCCTAAGCCCTAAACCCTGAAACCTAAACCGGTCCAGGTAACAGCCTTTTGTAACTTGTAACTGTGATTCATAGATAGCACTGGCACAAGCGTACCTATACAGAACTTTAAGGGAGATGAGTTGGGGATAACTACAGTCCACCTCAAGTAGATAGAATATGGGGTATATGGGGATCTTATTATAAAATACCCAAAGCCATATTCTATCTACTTAAGAGGGACTATAGCACCAGCTTGGGTTACTTGGTCCTTCTCAAGACTGTCCACTTGCTCGGATAACCCCAACCACTATGGGCTATTTGACCTTTAGGGTACCTTAATCTACCCTTAATAGGGTCCTAATAGGGAATCTTAGGGTCTAATGGCCCATAGTGGTAGCCCTGAACCCATCACCGTGGACTGATTTTCGATTTGCAGTCATCCTCACAGACGCAGACTCCAGGGAAGGCATAAATATACCTCACGCAAGCCAGATGAGCTATAGTCTAAACTCCTAGTATCCCCCTTAATATCCCCTATAGTAGTCCCATATATAATCCCACATATAACCCCCTTTAGGGAGTTTAGACTATAGCTCAAATAGTGATGTTCAGCTACCAGGGTTTCAGGCTCCAAACACTCCAAGTACGCTTCTTGTTTCTTGGTCAGTTTCTTCTAGGGTTGAGGAAAGCAAAGCATGTTGAAATGCAAATTGTGATGATCTAGGAGTTTAGGAGTTCCCTGCACTTCGTCTTAGGGACTGAGTATGTGCCCTCTAAATTTCCGGGCATATTCAAGGCTAAGCCTTGCTGAGGCCAGGGAGCTCGGCAGCTAGGTCCCCTTTCTCAGTTCCCGGGAGAAGCATCAACGATAATGGCGAATAGCACGTATAATGAAAGGGAAATGATGACCATACAGGACTCACATTGGGATTGCCTCCCTCCAGCAATGAATGCCCACGTGCCCTGAATGATGAATCTTGCTCCAAGATGTGATGGTACAATATGTGGAATCTTTAATATGTGGAGGGGTTATCACTAGCACATGGGAATTACTGTAGTCTCCTTGAGAGCTTTTTAAAACCTGTTTTGTAGTTTAACCCTCAGGATTTATTTACAACCTTAGTTTTAGGGTTCAGGATGTAGGGTCATCTTCTATTATAGGTTTAAAGGGGCTACAGATTATTCAGGAATGAGAGAAGGGGCTATGCGAAAGGCATGGTGACTACATGTAGGGATCCTTTCCGCCTCTTTAGGGTTTAGGGTTTAGTGTTCAGGGTTTAGGGACCAGGGTCTGGGGTTTAGGGTTTAGGGTTTGGCGTTTAGGGGGGTGTCGGGTTCTGATTACTGTACGACCATACTGGGGCCAGCCACCTGAATCTTAACAAAGCTTTCCCCCAAACGTGGTTAAGGTTTAGGTTTTAGGGCTTAGGGCTTAGTTAGGACTTAGGGCTGTGCAAGGCCTTCATGTTCCCGATTGCCTCGAGCATGAAGACAAGGCAAGAGACTTATTGCTGCTGCGAAAAAATTCATGATCTTGTGAACCCTAACCATTCAGAAGTGTGGTGTGATAGCACATCACAGTCATGCAGGGTTTTCAGCATCAACAGTACCACCTTTGTTCTGTTCTTGGTAGAAATCTACCATCACTCCGTTTGGTGCTGGCGCGCTTTAAAGTTTGGGTTTAGGCTTATGTACTTAAATAGCGTTAGTTGTTTTTTGCAAAATGTGTGTCCGTTCTCGAGATGGAGCTTTTCCGGTATGTGGTTTTCGAGGCTTTGACCGGGGGTGCTTACTCTCTCAGCCTTAAACCCAAAACTCTATCCCTCAGCACACTCTGGGTTCACAAGGGGGATCAGTTTGTGACATTTATGAATTTCAAGTGTCGGGCTAGATGCTGGGTTTAGAGACTACTGTCCTTCCAGGTAGTAGAAAGTTCTTCTTGAGAGTTTCGGGCTCAGGGTAGACCCTGAACCCTAAACCGAAAATCTGAAGAGTTGTTTGATTCAGGGTTCCTAGGAAAGTGCCTCGAAGGGGTACAGCTCACTGCCCTACTGGCCTCGAGCGCTTCCCCATGGCCTGTTGTTTCTGTTTGGGCTTAAAGCGATTCAAGGTTACCCTAAACAATAAGCCCTAAACCGGGCTTAGGCTTGAGGGATCTGCCCCCACCCAGTAACAGTCAATATTAGGGATCCTATTGAGGGCTATATATAGCCATATTATAATTATTATCCAACTGAGGGTTCAGGGTTCAGAGGTTTGGGTTCTATGGTGAAGCCGAGGAATGTCAGATGCCCAACCAACGTGGCTGCTGCGCATAGCCTGGCAAATTGCTATATGAAAGGTTACACTCATTACTTGATGGAGAAGTCTGAGAGTGAAGGTTAGAAGAGTTAGACAGCTTAAATGTACTTCTAGTCTCCACATAGGCCTAGACCCAAGGCGCCTGCTCTGCACGAAGGCCTTAGCCCGTAGACCCTGACCTTACGTAGACGACTACCATCCGCCACGCCCAATACACCTCCCAAAAAGGGCACAATAAGCGTTAAGAATCCCAATAATCGCTAATAATTAAGCCCCGAAGTTGCAGGGCTGGTGTATTTATTGGCGGAGGGGCATAGTACCGTATGTCTAACCCTGAACCCTAGCTTCTCACCTTAAGACCCCAGCTCTCATTTCACCTTGACCATTCCCTGAAGCCCCACCACGCTTTAAGATTTAGGGTGTAGGATTCAGGTGTTAGGGATAGGGTTCAGGGTAGAACAAATAGTCTACTCAGCATTTCTCGAACTTTCTGGGACATTACTTGGAGGGTCAGGGGGATTTAGTAAGTAGGTTAAGAAGCCCTATGACCAATATAGTACCGCTAGTTATCCCCATTATTAACCTACTTACTAAGTCCCCCTGACCCTCCAAGTAGTTTACCCACTCCTGGGGTCCGGCTAGTCACTCCTCAGATGCCACCCCCTCAAACGTTTAACCCAAGAGCGCCAACTTCACGAGGTAGCTTCATCTACCTATAGAACCCTATAATAGGGTTTATTACATACAGGAGTTCCACAACACAACGTTTCCCTTTGGACTGGGCCATTGAACCGAAGACTCTGAGGCAGCAGGAAAGTTGGCCGAAGAGTATGAAGTGCGCCTGCACTGGACGGATGGCAGTGTGCAGGACAATGTGGTGCAGCTGACCCACCTCTTGAAGATGTTCAAAGCTGAGCCTGGTTATGCCACCAATGCACAGGACGCGGCAGGGCTGCGGGAGCACCGGCCGCGTTTGCCGGATCACCCGCCGCTGTGCTACGGGCGTTTTGCGATGCCATTGTTGGATCACCATTGCAGCACGATTGAAGCCGATGTTTTGGTGCCGGGACGTCATAATACAGAGGGACCCTAATATATTCCCTATAATCCCTACATAACCCTAAATAGTAGTTTCCATTTTCCTATTCCATTATCTTTGAGTCTTATTCTCCACCTAGACCCTCCACCAACCCTCTGCTGAGGCCTAAATACTCACTACTGTTAGGCGCCCTAGAACCCAAATTAAAGGGTACTGCGTAGATCCTGGTAGGGACAGTCTCCCCTAAAACCTAAACCCAAACCTTAAACCCTAAACCTGAAGCCCTAAACCCTAAATCCTAAACCTCAAACCTTAGACCCTGCTCCACAGGTTAGCAGAAGAGCACCTGGTGTCCTTCACCTTCATGTTGGCCTCGGAGATCGAGCTCCCGCCTCGTGTTGGGCCCTCAATCTGCGTTTGTTTTTAGGGTTGAGGATTTCGGATTTAGGGTTTAGAGTTAAGGGTTTAAGGGTTTAGGGCGTAGGTGCGTAGGGCTTAGAGCTTAGGATAGAACTGCTTCTTCACGGTGCTCTATAAGTAGCTGGTTCAACGCCCCTGGAAGCAAGTCAGCAAACTCCCTTCTTGGTGGATGGAGGGGAAAGTTACGGAGAGTGTTTGTTCCTGGTATGGATCTCGCGTTTGAGCCTGCGTGCTGCAAGGTGGAAGCGCTAGAGCCAAAAACATCTTCATCTAAACGTGCAATTCTCAACTTGAAGCTACGTCCTGAACTAGAAGCCCCCGGACAACCCAAAGCCCTAAACCCTAAGAACCTAAACCCAAAGCCCTAAACCCTAAGCCCTAAACCCCAAAGCCCTCAGACCAAGGCTTCCGTGCTCCAGTTCATAGTTCGAGCCCCTTACGGCTATTCTGCCCTGGCCTCAAGAGACTGGGTTGCTGTTAAGGAACTTAAATTAAGTTACCACAATGGGTATATATAGTAAATAATAGGGTTTCCCCAATATAGTAACTTAATTTAAGTGCCTTAAACCCCTTCATTTCCCAGTTTCCATTTCATTTTCCATTTTCTTTTCCATTTGATTCTCCATTATAGGGGGATAATATAGTAACTTAATTTAAGTTCTTTAACAGCAACCCAGGAGATGGGAAGTTTTGCATGGCAGGTCGGGGCGGCTTAGTATGTAAGGCAACGGTTTTGCATAGCTGGGATTTCAGGAAAAGTGTACCCTAAACCCTTAGGGGTTATATAGGGGTTATATAGGGCTTATATAGGGGTTATATGGGAATTATATACAGGGGCTATATTTGGATAATGGAAAAGAAAATGGAAACTACTATTTAGGGTTTAGGCTAAACCCTTAAGCTTGTAAACTCTCTTGATCTTTCAAAAGCGATCTGGGTGTAAGCCTGCAGCGCACGCCTCTGGTCCTCTGGGACTGCAGATGGCCCTCCTGGGTCATTGTTCAGCACAGTCATAGTGCTTAATTTCGATGACTCTAAAACCCAATAAGGATGTGCAATTTCAACAGTAACTACCTCTTATGCAAGGAGCCATTATTGTACACCCTGAGTCCCCTATGTTTCGTGGTTAGGACATCAATCTTGTTCTATCGCCTCCCAATCGGCAAGAATCAAAGCGAGTTTTCATGCACATGCCCGCAACATCAGGCGCAGCCTTCAACTCAACTCTAAGCTCAGGGAATACTGTTGATGGATGAAATCTTGCACGACCTAGAGGCACTAAATTATTGTAATACCTAGGACTTGAGGGACTTCAGGTGGTGCAAGATTTCCTCCATCAACAGTAGGAGGGAGCAATAGTAAATAAGCTAAAAAGCCAAAACCCTAAACCCTAAATCCAACATCCTAAAAGTTGGCCCCCGAAGTTCACCCTTTCCACGCTATGACGTGCTCTCTCGCAGCTTTTGGGGCTTAGGGTTTGGGGTTTATGTGCCCATTGACAAAAGATCGGCATGCTTCAGCGCGATTGTAGCTCTCGCACTTCATGCGCGCTTCCGAATCCAATGGTAGTTTCTCTGAATAGGACTATAGTCCTTATTCTGGGGACCCCCCAACAAGGGTATTCCTGATTTTACACTGAACCAGCCATTCTGCAGAAAGAACAGACCCCACCTAGCTCACATGTCGTTCTTCTACCTAACCCCAAAAACATGCCCAAACCCTAAACCCTAGACCCTAAACCCAAAACCCTAAACCCTAAACCCTAAAGAGCCTAACGCAGCGCTTCTTGGCCCAGATCATGCTGCAAGAAGAGGACATGGATGTCCGAGACAGTGCGTTCCTCGTGGAGGTGTCTGTCCCACAGGGTCCAAAGTGCCTACATGTTGCGAAGTATGGCTTCTGTAATAGGAACTTCCCTTATAGTTTGGGTAACTATTCCCTATATAGGTGCTTGGGATTTTTTGGGTGTGCAGAGAGTGACCAATGTAGGGTTTAGGGCATACCCAGAGCAGCCAACGTACCCAGGAAAAAGGGCATTCTACCGAAGATGCTGATATCTTTTGTTTTTTTTTACCGGGCTAGGTTGCTTCAGGCGGGGTTCAGGGCTTGCGGATATTCAGAGGCTAGAGCAAGGGGATTGGGGCTGTGCAAGTTACAGCGATCTGATCCGGCCTCACCTGAAATTGTGGTTTGTAGAGGATAGATCCAGTGTAGCTTATTTGCGGGCTTCAGACCTCGAAAAATCTGACCAGGTTAGGGCAGGTTTTAGGGGTTGAAAAGGATTCCCAGGCGCCGGGAGAAGGGGATAGAGCCTGTATGTGAGGGACCGTGCCATAAAGCAGGAACCCCCAAACGCGAAACGGGCAATCATTCTCACAGCCACCCTTATATTACAGTAGCTGGGAATGAAGGACTGGAAAAGAACATGGAAACTACTACAATTGGTGATATGGGAACTACTAATTATTAGGATCCATTCCTTCCTTCCTAGTTAATCAAAGGTAAGTTTTCGGATTTGGCGTGCTCAAGCTTGAAGTCGCGTGATCTCTGCAGCATTTTTGGGGGCGTGGAAGCACATGGTGGGTCATGGTCAATTTTAGAACTCAGCGGCGATAGAGAGGTAGATATCGCTTAGGTCCCAAACTAGGTACATCATCTAGACTACTCGGAGGATTAGGATGCCTTAGTTTGGTGAATTACCCTAAACCCTAAACCCTAAACCCTACAGGCCACATCATGGCCTCAGCTATTTCTATTATCACCCATTATCAACCGGCCTATGTGCAACTAGAGTAGGCTTTTCCCTAAACACCACCCCTATGTTTCCTCTTTAGGGTTTAGGGTGTAGGAGTTAAGGGTATCATGCTGATGGAAGGATGGTTTTGCCGGAAGCATCATACTACGGATTCCTAAATTGGGTTTCTATACGTGGGTTTCTATACGCCGTACTGCGAAGAGTAGCTTCGTTACCTTGAAGACTCAAGGGCAACACCACAACCGCGTGCTTGAAGTTTCATTCATCATGCTATGCATGACAACATCTGTCCCTGGGCCCTAAGCCCTCATGCCAAAATTGTTCCCTAGCTATTTCAGGGCAGCCCTTTGTGAGACCATTACGCAAGCCTCTGGGGATAGGCGGGCGTGTTGATATGATCAGGACATCTCTGCATCCTAGCGTAGCGACAGTGATATGCCCCACTCCCCCCACCCTCAAGCCCACAACTCCTATTGCTCATAGCTTGCAAGTAGAAAAGGCAGGTCGTGCAAATTTTCTCTTATTGCCTGCGATGATACACGTGCCCTCTCCCCCAAATGCTACCCGAAGATACCTGAAACATTTTTGGGGAAACGAAGCAAGATGCGCGTCTACTACATTGGGTACTAACATCCCGCATATCCCTAAGTACCTTATGCCTTGGAAAGTATAGTATTGTAGTATTTTATAGTATAGTAAGGTCATGCAGGATTTTTAGTATCAACAGGTATAGCCCCTTACAGTCCTAAACTCTGAGCCGAAAACTCTTATTGTTAGAAGCGCGCAGATCCCTCTGAAGGGCTCAACCATCATTGAAGGCGCTCCTAGTATTCCCCTTAATGAGGCCTACAATAGGAAACCTATATAGTCCCCTATATACCCCCCCCCCCTCAGTGAGTTTAGACTATAGCTAATCTCCGCATAATGTGGGTTTTAAGCTGGAATTTGGGAAATCCGACCCTGAGGTTAAAGTTTCTAGCTGAAACCTAGATGGAGCTTCTAAGCCGTGTAGCCGGGGACTTTCCTCAAACCCTTATACCCCCGAACCGGAGACGACGCCAGGATCCGACGGTGCAGGTTGGGGACGGTGGTCACCGGCATGATTTTGAGATAATCTTTCTGCATGGACCTAAGTCTCGGTATGGTGGAACGTATTGGAATATGAAGGAGTGCGGTAAGGTCTTGCAGGGTGTTAATAGAAGTCTGTGACAGGTGGGTTGCTTATGACCTGGACTTGACCTCCACACATGGATTCCGGCGCCACCCTGATTGTCAAAACTCGTAAGAATCAGAGTGGTCTAGGGACCATACTTTGGAGGGCTAGGGTAATTTAGTACGTGGAAAGTACAGTAGCAGTGAGAGAGGAGGTCACTGGCAACCCGACTGTTCGGCGTGGGTCGCGGGGCAAGGGACTAGTTTCTTTGGAGGTGACATGTCTGATGTGGAAAGGTTGTGGGTCCAGATTAACCCAGAAACCCTACTTGTAGGTTCAAGGTGGGACTTAGTTAGTAGGTTAATAACCTCTATAACCCATATAGTAACCCTAGTTATCCCAATGTTAACCCACTTACTAAGTCTTCTTGACCATCCAAATAGGGTTTAGGCCTTATGGATGCTCAGCCTCGTTTGGTGCGTCTGCTGCGTCCAGGTATGACGCATCTCTTGGCCCTAGCAGTTCTCAATACTCTGTTTGGGGTTTAGGATTTGGGGTCTAGGGTTACGGAGCTCAGAGAACTTACCATTATGCGGATGTTACGTTTTGATTATGAAGGTCACTTTTGTTAAGTTCCCCAACGGCAACCCAGCACTGACCCGACTGTCTGGACAAATGTTTACCAATATTGTGCCCCTAGTTTCTCTTAATAATTCTAGTGCAGGGTACCTCAACTAGACTTCAGAACAGTCTAGGTGGACCGGCCATCCGGTAATAACACAGATAATAAGGATTATATTAGGGTGCTCTTATATTCCTACGATACCACCATTACAGGGCGGGGGGGTTCTCCTAAACACAATATTGGTATGACAGGGTCAGGGTTTGTGGGGCCTTCTTTGGACTTAACCCCGAACAAAAAGCTCCAGACTCTGACACTCTAAACCCTAAACCCCAAGCCCAAAACCCAGAATCCGAAGCCCTGGGACCCAAACCTTGAACCCTAAACCCTATAAACCTTAAACCCTATCAACTCTAAACCTTAAACCCTGTAAACCCGAAACCCTAGAACCCAAAACCCTATGAAAGCAGCAAGCTTCATGAGCCAGGCCTCAGAATGCGATCTATTCCCTTCGCACTATCGAAGCTGGTCTTAAATTCCATGTTGTGGATTAGGTGATCAGGGTTTAAGGCCTAGGATACCCTAAACCCTAAACCCCAAACCCTAAACCCTAAAGGATTTTCGGCTTGAGGGTTTGAGAATCTGGGGGATTCCAGACCGCAATGAAGGATCCAAAAAATGGAGCCTTCCAAACATCTTGTAGGTTGCCCAGTGTAGTAATGGGGTCGCTCTGGGTGTGGGGGTTTAGGGTTTAGGGTTTGTCCATTTTTCGGATCCTTTACTGTAGGAGGTCTGGTGTTTATGTTGAGTGTTGAGTTGTTGAGGGCTTCGGGCCCTAAGCCCTAAACCCAGGGTTTCAAGAGTTTCAGGGTTTCTGGGTTTAGGGTGTCAGAAAAAGTATGCAGACTTTTGGTCCCGCGACTGGCGTTTCAGCTGTTTTCAAATCAGGTCAGCCGTAGCAGTCATTGTCATGGTGCAAGGGGGCTTCTAGGGAACAGATCAAGAGATCGTCAGCCAGATTCTCAGGTATTCTTTGGACCTTCGTTCAATCCCTAAACCCTTGACCTTAAACCCTGAGTCCTAAAATCTTCGCACTTTTCTTCG